>CAJHQP010004710.1:0-52539 GCA_905132765.1 Moricandia arvensis | reverse complement strand
ATTGCAATCAATTAACAAACTTTAAGCAAAAGATTGTCTCGTCCCTTGTGCTTCTCTGCTTTCAGCCTCGACAATCTGACACCTGCACACTAGATAGAGATGATTATCGTGATCCACTCTCAGACAAACCCGTATTTAGGTTCTGAGAGATAGAACACATATTGTAGTCTTCCCATAGCTTCGAAGAGAAGACCAATCGTCAAAATCGATGCTAGTCAGCCTCAAAGGTCACCTACAATTACATCCTCTCAAGTGAGATCCTAGACCAAATCGGCCTACCTCCAGACGACGTACCCAATGTATCATAGCCGCTTGAAGGTATAGGGTGATGCTTGTACTACTCGATGTCCACACCATCTAATCAGTCCATTAAACACATTCTCATACTATTTGTTGTAAGCAGCTGAGCCACTACTTGAAACACACAAAAAAAAGATCAGAGATCCAAGATTCAAAGAAAAAAAAATGAGAGAGTAACAATCTGCAAGAGAAAATCACAGCTAGCTCGAGGCAGGAAAATCCAGCTAAGAGTGTGGTAAAGCCGAATAAATGGATTGCAAAAATCCTGCCAATCTTACTATCTAATCACATTTAGAATAGCTCTAGATCTGTAGTGATTGTGCGTTAGAATCTCATTCCTTAACTTGTCTGGGAATCAAGGGGACACTAGACAGCTGAAATCCTGAGTGAGAGAGGCATTATTTTTCTGTTGGTTTCTAAGTGTTTATAGGAATTGAGGAGAATATGGAGTAAATGAGCACGGTCATACGCCAAAACCTCAACCAGACCGGCATAATGAATCACCTAAGAAACACATCATTTTTACGAGATCTATAAATGCTCTTTATGTACGGGTCTTACTTTTCATATCTCATATTAAGCCCTCAATATTCCCACTACTCTACCAAACAATAAGAGTTCAGCGTTATACTTAGCGATCAAATCCACGAGACTCTAAGATGCAAAATTATACTATTGTTTTCAAATTAAAGCTAATGGTATTTATTGAATAACAACAAAACGATTTTAAGATTGACTTGCGGTTTAATAAGGATTTTAAATAATTAGAGATTAGAACTTAGGGAGAAAATTCTTATAGATTTAGATAAAATGCAAACTAATAGGATTTGCTAGGTTTATTAGGCGTCGTCTGAATTCAACCTAAGGTTTAGGAGATCACTCTCGCGCATCCGACTGAGCGTCGATCATAGCAGTAAATCATATGCGTCGACCGATGCTCATTGCGAAGACAGTACTGGATTTCGCGGTTTAACAAATTCTCTAAACGTAATCTAGTTCAACTCTGCATTTGTACTAGTATATTTAGTTGTTTAACGATAGATCCGAGTTATAACCAGGCTCTCGCGTGCACTATAGACCCTAATTCAAAGATTGAGGTGATTTCTTTTTTTTTCCCCCCCCCCCCAAGAAATTCAACTTGCATTTTAAGAGAAAACTTAAACAAATAAACAAGAAGATTACCCTAAAACATTTATATAAAATCAGAAATATATTACTACCCATTGAATAACCCTAAATCTAACTATAGAACTACTAGCATGCAATTAAAGAAATGAATAAATTCTGATAAATTGCATAAGAATAAACTGAGTACAAAAGAATAAGGAGTTCAAGATCTTACTCTATATGATGATCAAATGCTTTCTCTCTATAGAATGTATCAATGTGTTCACACACTCTAAACTCTGGTGTAAATTTTGCGGTACTTAGCTTCGGTGCCTAATGGCTTCTCTAGGCCTATTCAGCTCTTAGGATTATAACAAGATAGAAAACACTAATTTACATAGTCTAAATTTCGGCCAGGAGCTTATCTTGGGTGGCAATTAATAAAAATCTCTGGTAAAAACTTATAAATTCTTAATCGTTCTGCCAACTTCACCGTCTATCGATCGCACAGTGTGTGACGTCGCATCAGATGGTCCTATTCATAATCATAGATCCGACTCTGAGTTTCTGACTGCGGCAATCCTAATTGCTGCCAATAATAGTCCGAAAGCTCCAAGTATGCTTCAATAAGTACCTAAGACTTGTAAACTCTAAAACAATACACAAATGCAAGAGAAAGAGCTGTTAATATACTATATATAGGTCATAGGTAAAGTCTCATAGTATCTCCAACTTCGCCAGCACTTATATCTCAGTGCTTGTCCTCAAGTCAGACCAGAAGCAATGTGCAAGAAGAGTTTGAAAAACGGAAGACTGCAGATACTGTCTAAGTATCAACTGTCACCTTAATTTCTTGCAGCCAGTCCTATCATAGTTAATACACAAAAATATAATAACCATATCTAGTATAGCAACAGCGAATTCTATCAACAACTAGTGAATACTAGTACCTGACTCGGCACTTTTACTCTATCTGATTCATTTCTTGCATAAGTAAAAGTGCGGGCTTAACCTGGAGTATCATCAAGGATACATGAGACTACTTACCTCTGCAGTATCTGAACAACACAAGTAGTCTTTCTCTGGTATCCTTCGCTCCTCTCTCTTTTACACATTTTTCTTCTTTCTATTTTGTCAATGTCTCCCTTCTTATGAGGGCTATCAATTTATTTTTAATGTGACTGAGATAGTTGATGGGGCTCCATCTGAATCAAGCCCTAATGAGTATTTTGCCACACAGATCATGATTCACATTTTATGACCTTATTTAATCTTTTCTAGATCATATGAATGCAGCATTTACATGATCTAATCCACCACCATCATAGTTCGAGCTGTCTCCTATTTTAATATGAATGGGGAGAGAGAGAGGAGAACCAGAAGAACATAGACTATACCTTCCAGACTTGCAGAACGGAATCCTGATCTCTTGAGTGTATACCAAATACCCAAGCAGCAGCACCCACCTCCCATATCCGGATAGTGTGGAAATCATTTATCGGTTCTATCAGAACATTCTAAGCAAGATGTGATATAGCTGCATGATGATCCACTGTTGGTATCTTTAGTAATCTCTGCAAACAGTTGTTTTAAGCAATGGTGCTAAAGTGTGGTAGTTAATAGTAGATCTTTTATATCATCGATTCTCCGCTCCTGACGCGATAACATTCTTACGAAAACTCTAGGATATATATAGTAAATAAAACTAAAAAAAATAACATTATGCGAACCTCCCGCCAGCACTTAAATTACAAAGTGTCCCCAGTGTCTCGTCTCGGTTGGTAGGAGAAGATTAAATCAAGAAGTAAACAGTGTTAGGATAGGGGAATATACCACACTGCTAGGTGTATCGATACGACGGTAGTAGATGAGCGTTGACAATAGGTAAACCACCTCATCGACACGATCGATGGTGAACGTATAGTTGTCGATCATGGTGTGTTCAAACTGTCGGGAACCTTCATATAGAGAATAGATACGAAATGAATAAGTAAATATAATAAAGTTAGAAACTCTTTACGCTATGTGAGAGCGCCATCGATCGATAGCAACTAGGAGGATGTAATTGATGGTAGGTTGTCAGCCTGAATCGTGTGTGTCTACTCTCCATTCTGATCATCTCTCTTTAGATTAGCTCTGTTATACACTCAAACACTTGGTTGAAAATAAGAGCCAACAGTAATAAATAAATACCTAGTCAAAAATAGGAAATGTAACAAAATAAATAAACATAAGTATAAATCTGAAAGGGAAATGAAGTAAAAGAGAAAGGAGTGTTGAAAAGACTACTCCTCGTCGGATGTATCTTGGTCCTGCTGTTTGCTGCTGACTGCTGGGGTCCTGGTGGTGATATGGCGTGTGTCCTCAGACGGCTGAAGCACTGGCATCGAGGAAATCATCTATACCATGGCCCATATCGCTCGGAAGCGCGCCACCGCGACCCGCTGGAAAGCAGCATGGTCATGTAATGGGGATCTCTGGAATCTCAGGGAAGGCTGGGAGAGCGGAAATGGCTGTGCTGGCTCATCCGCTGCACTGGGTGTGCTGGGCGGAGGCCTCCTCTGAGTCGTACTCTTAGGGGTGCGGTGTGGATGTGACGCTCAGATGGGTGGAATGCGAGGTGCTGTAGATTGTCAGAGAAATTTGTACCTTTCGCAGGGGAAGTGCTATCAGCCACGTCCCTCGTCATCCACAAATGACCAAAAGCGTCCCTCCTTCAGCCATTGGGCCCTCGTCAGGTGACCCTCATCCATAAAGCGGCAATTCTCTCTCCACCAAAGCTCCATCTAGGCTAATGCCAAGAAAGCTGAAGATGGGTGTCAAGAGGCTCCCTATCGTCTCCCTCTTCGCGCATGAACCCATGAATGGTTTATCCTTCAGGGTCGCAAGGTGCTCTGCAAAAATAGCCCATGGTTAAACTGCTGATCAGTCATTGGTGGGGGGGGGGGGAGAGCTCGTCCTCAAGCTGCACTAATTCCCTGACGGAATAGTATAGCAGTGTTAATTTCATTGACCTGAACCTTGTTAGGTTCCATAATGCACAACAGGGTGTTGGCAAGGACCTTTAAGAAGTAGCGCAGCGTCGGGTGACGGACATCCGTCTGGGTGGCTGAGCCGGAGTCGAAGTGGCCAGTCCCAACGAGGCCCCAGAAAGTAGGTAGGCGAGGGAAAGCAACGACTGAGAAGCGTTGGCGCCAATGTCGAAGCCACAGATCTCATACAGCTGCGGGATAAGAATCCTGTACCGGATGCCTCTAATGAAGAAGGTCAATGTGGCCTCATGCGCCACCTTCGCTCTGGGGCTCTTGTAGAGCACCTGAGCTGTGGAGATACACTGCTGCCACCAGGTGGGGATATAGAGGATATGGCTTAGTAGCCATGGTGCCTAACCCAAGCTCCTTCACCCTCTGTCTGATGTCGTGGTAGAGCCCCAGTTTCTTCAAGGTTCGCTTATCAGCGAACTTGGTTGGCTCGATGGTGACGCCTTGCAAGGCGTTGTAATAGAGGCTGTCGAAGTCGTCCCACTCCTCGCTCAGGGGACGGTGTGTGTAGCCTCTCGATTGCACCGCTCCTCAAGGATTGGGATATTCCTCGAATGTAGCAAGCATAGCCTTCCCTTTTTTGGGCCAGGGGTCTCAGGCATGGAGGACCCCGCGGTGGAGCACTGGTGCTCCCGACCTTGTAACGTGCTTAGTTCTCCTCTCATCCATCTGCATATAATGAAACACAGAACAAATCAGAATCGATGTTAAAGTGAAAGGAGTAGTCGTCGATCAACGGTATCGCATGGTCATCGATCGACAGGACCTAATGGCCGTCGATCGATGTTGACTCATGGGTATCGATCGATGCTGTATCGCGGATCAGTGTTCACAAGATAGAAAATAACCAACTCAAATCTTGAAAATCATGTGTAAATGATATATAGTCTCTAATATAGTACTCCATCACCCTAAATCGTTCTACATTCCGAGTTAAAATACCAAAAATTTGATTTTCTTCAAACACTAAAAAGTTCCCTAAACTAAGAGATTTGGAGAACATAACTTGAAGAATGATTGATTTAAATAGCTAAGCAGGTAGAGAGGCTAGAAATCGTGTGATTTAGGCTAAAAAAACGAGCAAAATCGGCCAAAATTTTGGAGAGAAATCGGGTGTAAAACTCGTGTTTGTTTTTGGCGGTTTGGAGAAAAGTGTTTTATGAATTGGGGTCGCATCGAGTTAACCTACTCGATGCACGACCGCTGATTGATGGCAATATAGGGGCATCGATCAATGGTCTGGTCGGTGACTCCTTCTTCACTTAAGATTTTTGTAACAGGTAATTATTATATATTTATTTTTAATTAATTAATTATTGCAAATATATAAGTTCTTCCTTTTGCTTTATGTTTTTTTATTATTTGTAGTTATATATATATATATATATATAGTATTAGTAATTTAGTGGATTACCTCCCACTCAACGCTTGTTTAAAGTTGTTAGCTTGACGGAATCAGTCGCGAATAGGCACCTCCAGACGTGTGGTCTGAGTTCGCGGGATTTCAGCTCCAGCCCAGTAATGTTTCACTCGCTGTCCATTCACCATGAAATCTTCTCTCTTAGGATTAAATAGGACAATTGTCCCGTATGGTGTAACTTCTTCGATGGTGAAGGGTACGGACCAACGGAACGTAATTTCCAGGAAATAGAGTTAATCGAGAGTTGTACAGGAGTACTTGATTGTTTGGTTCGAAATGCCGTGAAATATTTTTTTTTCCCATGATAGGCTTTAGTTCTTTCCTTGTAAAATTTCGAGTTCTCGTAAGTGTGATATTTGATTTCGTCCAGCTCATTTAGCTGAATTAATCTCTTTTCTGCTGCAGATTTAGCATCAAAGTTTATCCTTTTTATGGCCCAATCGGCTTTATGCGCTAGTTCTACAGGGAGTGGCGGGATTTTCCATAGATTAAGTGGAATGGGATAGATCCTAATGGTGTTTAAACGTTGTTCAGTATGCCCAAATTTCCTCATCTAATTTCAAAGATCAATCTTTACGGGTTAATCCGACCCTCTTTTCCAAGATTTATTTATCTGACGGTTGGACACTTCTTCTTTTCCGCTGGTCTGAGGATGATAAGGTGTGGCTACTCGGTGGTGGACTCCTTGTTTCTTGAGCAGTTTTTCGAACACTTTGTTAATGAAGTGGGTACCTCCATCGCTGATTACCATTCGCGGAACTCCAAACTTGGGAAAATAATACTCTTGAAGAGTTTAATGATTATGGCAGCATCATTCTTCGGAGTCTCTATTGCTTCTACCCATTTAGAGACATAGTCTACAGCGACGAGTATGTATTTATTTATGTGCGAAGAACGAAATGGCCCATGAAATCGATGCCCCAGCAACCAAACACTTCAAATTTGAGTATGAAATTTTGTTCCATCTCGTTTCTCTTGCTATTTTTTCCTCTTCTTTGGTAGGGATCACATTTTGCTACATAGGCTTGAGCATCTCGAAACATAGTCAGCCACCAAAAGCCTGCTTGTAGGATTTTTGACACTGTCTTAAAACTAGCAAAATGTCCGGCGTAATCGGATCCGTGACAATGGTATAAAATTTTCAGAGTTTCGCTTTCGGCAACACATCGTCGATATATGCCATCAGAAGAGTGTTTGTAAAGATAAGGTTCATCCTAGTGATATCTCCGGATTTCTCTCAAAAAATTATTTTTATGATATCGTGTGAAAGGTACGGGTTCTACTTCGGCCGCAATATAGTTTACTATATCTGAATACCAAGGTCTATTGGTGGTTTTTAGTGCACATACCTCCCGACTCAACTTCTGTTTCCTGTAGAATCATTATTTGGGGTCGAGGGATTACAACTGACGTTGATAGCCAGTGGAATAATTACTTCATCGTCCTTTTCAAATGCATCGTCAATCGATGGGGGAGGGAAAGGATTCACTGATGCTTTATTGCTACAATCGTTCTGATGCAACCATGCTTGAGTCAGAGGACTATGCGGTCAAGGATATGCCAGGATGGAAGAAGAGCGAGCATACTGAGCTAACACCAACTGATGTGAGTGTCATTGAGCTAAATGAGCTGGATGATCTGAGTGACACTACACAAGGAAGAGCTGAGCTGAATGAGAGTGACACTGAAGCTACCATGGACCTAGCTGGACAAGTGATTTTTGGCCCAAAAAAAAAAAGATGGATCAGATTTGTTTCTCTCAGCCCAAAAGAAGTTCAAACCCAAAGATAAGGATCCATTATCTCTTTCTGATGAATCAGCCACGAAATTCAAGTCCAAGAAACCATTTGAATGTGTTTTGGATCAAGTTTTCCAAGAAGAAGTATTGCAGCCCATGGAGAGTTCATAACAAATTCATTATGGGTTTGTTTCAAGCCAAATTCGACCAGCCCTTTGTTCAGTCCATTTCAAGCTCATTCTCACCAAGAATACCAAGAGGGAGTCAGCAAGAAAGTCAAGGTCGTGGTCAGGCAAAGAGACATTCAACAAAACACTTATTCTGGTCCAAAATCAAGTCTACATTCCTACTTTCTAAATTTCTTAATTTCTACACTTTGTCTTTTCATTTCTACAACTTGAACCTTCTATATAAAAGGATGGACGACCAGAATAAGATTGATTCACCTTTTATTTATCAAAACTCTCTCTAAATCTGTGAATCCCTTGTTCATCTTTGAACATTGATTGCTATGAGTTCATTCTCTGCAAGCAAAACTTGTCTTTGATCACAATCAGAGTTCATTCTCTTGATCTTAGACACATCTACACAAGATTTGATCATCCCATAGGTCATCTCTGAAGTTCATCATCCATATCTACTTCTATCCATCAAAACCATCATCATCTATCCTTCAAACCATCAGATCTTCCTTCAAAGAATCAGGGACAAAAAGGATCTCCTCTCCAGGGGTTCATCACGTTAGATGGTATTAGTGACTCGTCGAGCGATTCCGCTTCATGCGCCGAACTAACACTACCGACGAAAGTCGATTAGGCTAAGTAGACATTTATGTGGCTAAGAAATCATCTACAGGAATGTCGTCGTCTACTCTAATTCTTGATATGTGATCTATGACTCCATTTCTACTCCTTTCTTAACTTTGACTTCTCTGTCAAATTCTTGGAGAACGAGAATCCATCGTAAAAGTCTCGGCTTAGCGTCCTTTTTGTTCATTAAGTATTTCAGCGCCGCATGGTCGCTGGGAACTACTACTTTCGAACCGACTAGATAGGATCAAAATTTTTTGAAGGCGGATACTACGGCCAATACTTCCTTTTCCTTTGTCGCATAATCGCATTGTGCATCGTCTACAGTTCTGCTAGCGTAGTATATAACGTGCAACTTTTTATCTTTCTTTTGTCCAAGTATCTCACATACAGAAAAATGGCTGGCTTTGCACATAATTTCGAATGGAAGATCCCAGTCTGGTGCTTGGAAGATGGGGGCGGATACGAGTGCTGATTTAATATTGTTCAAAGGCCTCGAGACATTCGTAATAAAATTGAATTTCACCTCTTCACACAGAAGTATAGTAAGGGGTCTAGCAATCTTGCTAAAATATTTTATGAATCGCCTATAAAATCCAGCATGTCCTAGAAAGCTTTTAATGTCTTTGACATTAGTAGCTGGGGGAAGTTTTGTCATTACGTCAATCTTTGCTTTGTCCACCTCAATCTCGGCTGCTGAGACTTTGTGTCCTAGGACAATTCCGCTGTTAACCATGAAATGGCATTTTTTCCCAGTTCAAAACAAGATTTTCTCTTCGCATCTAGCTAATACCTTACACATGTTATGAAGACAGGAATTGAAATTCGGACCGTAGACTGAGAAGTCATCCATGAAAACCTCCATGAAGTCCTCGATCATATCGGTGAATATTGACATCATGCGTCGTTGAAAAGTTGCAGGGGCGTTACAGAGTCCGAATGGCATCATACGATACGCGAATGTTCCATAGGGACACGTGAATGTGGTCTTCTCTTGGTCATTTGGATGTATGGGGATCTGGAGGAATCCAGAATAACCATCGAGAAAACAATAGTATTTGTGGCTTGCGAGCCTTTCTAAAATCTGATCAATAAAGGGAAAAGGGAAATGATCCTTTCATGTGGCAGCATTTAGTTTTCTGTAATCGATACACATTCTGTGTCCTGTGACAGTTCTAGTAGGGATCAATTCATCTTTGTCATTCTTTACCACGGTAATTCCTCCTTTCTTTGGGACAAACCGGGCTGACCTAGTTTCTCTCTGAGATCAGATAAATGACGCCTGATTCTAAAAGTTTCATGATTTCCTTCTTAACTACTTCCTTTAGGTTAGGGTTAAGTCTTCTCTGATGTCTGATGGAAGATTTGGATTCATCATCAAGGTGTATCCTATGCATGCAAAAAGCGAGGGAAATTCCCGGGATGTCATCTAACGAATAACCTAGAGCCTTGTGGTGGCTTCCAAAGTTTATTCAGCAACAATGCTTGTTCTCTGCTACTTAATTTTGCATTTATGATATAGCCTATTTATTACCAGTTTTAGACCATATTATAGACTCTACTTAGGGTCTCTTATGTGTGTTTATGTTATGTTTTGAGTTCTTTACAGGTCAAGGTACGTTTTGGAGATATATAGAGATACTTGGAGCTTTCGGAGTATTTAGAGAGGAATAATCCATAGCTGATCATTGAAGAGAGTCAAAGTACGAGATTACCATCGATCGACGATACAACTTAGGCATCGACCGATTTACATGACCAAGATTGATCGATGTTGCACATCTGCCATCGATTAATGTCCAATTCACAGACAGTCGACTTTCTAGCCCAAGTTAGAGACATGACACAAGATTACAAGATTACGCTTGGACGGGTTTTGACCTAGACTTTAGGGTTTTATATTTATACTTATGTATGGAACCATGCTAAGGGTGCTAGGGGTCCTAAGTGTTCTATGTGTGCTTTGAAACCCGAGTATTTTATCTATGTATTTTATTCAGATTATTATTCCTACTTTAACAATGTCTGAGTAGTTATCAATTAGGTGTAGAGTTTATTAATGGTACTGATGGATTAGCCAAACAATATAATTTTTAGGTCATTATTAGATCTATTAATAGAATTGTGTTTATTCCTTGTGTTCTAGAGTAGCTAACTAGAACCCTGATAATAGAATAGTTAGGCGCAAGCGAGAGCATTGTCTACTACCGGAATCTATTCTGTTGAGCTTGGTTGCTAGAAACAAACGAGAGTTGATTTAGTCAATATAGTGAACTTATCGAATTAGGTCATAACGCTTGACTCAAGAAACTATCTATCAACGTCGGATCATTGCCATCGATCGATGGTCATTCCGTGTTAACAAGCGAAAGCTGAGACATTGGACTTAGTCAATAGATTAGGCGCACATGCGAGAGCTGGTGTCTTTTACATTAGATTTCGAGTTCCATGATTAAATACCTTTAACTTCTATCTACTATAATCCAGTTGCCTAAAACCCTAGATCTAGCATATTTCTATATTTACATTACTAGCATATTTCCATATTTGCATTATTATCATATTTCTATATTGCATCTATACTTTCTAATAAGAAATATTTCCTTAACCTGATTACTTGATACCAATATATATAGTTACCTAGCTTAGTCTTTAGAAATAAGAAATCTATTGTGTGTCATTGTTCTCTGTGGATTTAATCCCTAAGTACTACACCTGATCTCTCTTGACAAGAGTATTATTATTTTGTGTGTTAGGATTAACGGTTAATTTGACAGTTGTTTGTTTAGAATATATATACCCTGTTAGAACATAAACACACACACACACACACACGTCAAATTTGGCGCTGTTTCCGGGAAACATTGATCGTCATTAGATTTATTTTCTAGGACTTAGTCTAGGTTTGTTACTTTCAAAGTTACTGATTTTTCTTTTTCTTTGTTTTTCAAGTGGCATGCAAAAGAGTACCAGGAGCAACAAAGGACAAGACTTATTGTTCTCTGACCCACAACAACTCGAACCCACAATCCGCAAAGAAAGACGACAAGCATCGATGGACGGCATAACTTCAGCGTCGACCGACACTTCTTTACGGACAGCATCAACCGGCATCAAAACTCAACCATCGACCGATATCAGATCTCTAGCATCGACCGATATTGATCATATAGCATCAATCGACAGCACCTCATCCGCATCGATCGACGAAAGCAGACAAGTTCAGATGGTTGCGCCTATAACTGTTGTTCAGAATGAGAATGGAGACTTGCATGACCTTAACAGTCATCTGCGTAATGCAGCAGGTCAAAGGATAGACAATCATGGGACTATAATCCCTAAAGCAAAAGCAGACGTTGCATAGCTCAACCTGAAGCTAACGCCCAAGCTGCTCAGAGAACGCTGGCTGACTACAACCGTCCAGACCAGTACTACGCCAACATATCCACCATTCATCCTCCAGCTTTTCAGAGAAACGATTTTGAGATCAAGCCCGCTTACTTCGGACTTGTAGCGAAGACGCCTTACCATGGGTTGGAACACGAGCACCCTATGGATCATCTGGAGCGATTTGAGGATCTAGTGACTGCTATTAAAGCTAATGGAGTCCCTGAGGACTATCTCTTCTATAAGATCTTCAAGTACTCACTTGCTGGAGAAGCTTCATATTGGCTTAGGCAGCTACAACTAGGATCTCTGACATCCTGGACTGACATTACGAACGCTTTCTTGCGTAACTTATTTGATGACGCAAGAGCAGAAGATCCAATGAGCAAGATTTCTACTTTTTCACAGGAGCCTTTAGAGTCTTTCAGAAACTCATGGATCATATTCAAGTCATACTAGAGAGACTTCCAAATCATGGGTTCAACGAAGTGCAGCTTCTTAGCACTTTCTTCAGGGGTATTGGACTGCAATATCATATGGATTTGGACACAGCTAGTGAAGGAAATTTCAGCACTAGGAGCTCTGAAGAAGCTACAAGATTGATTGAGAATATGACATCTAGCAGCATTACCAAGAACACAAATTTTGAGAGGAAGAAATTAACTCCAACAATAAGCGAGGAGCAGATTGAAGAGGTAAAAGCAAAGTTGGATAGTGTCCAGATTTTTTTCAGAAAATATGTTATTTTTGCAGAGGTAGAAGCGATAGAGTCTGGAGACGATGAGAATGATGAAGAGGATGTGAACTACATTGATGGGAATGGTTTCCAAAGACAAGGGAATCCAGGTTTCAGCAGGAATTCCCATGGTACTGGTCAAAGGAGTAACTTTAATCAGAATTCACATCGAAGACCCTACAACAACGACATGACATATGGATCTTCCTACTACCAAAATAATCCTCCAGAAACTCAGGGAAGCAATATTGAAGCAATGGTTGATAGGGTCTTAGAGGGATAGCAGAAGATGACTGTGGATTTCAACGGAAAGATAGATGATCTGTACCTCCACTTCAACACCAAGTTCAAAACCTCAGCACCCATGTGAAGAAATTAGAGAATCAAGTGATGCAAACAAGTGAGACCATTAGGAGACATGAGAGCCTGATTAAGGAGAAGATGGAGACTGGGAAAAGGCACCATGTCAATGCATTGATTGATGAGGATTTCTGGCAGGAAGTGAAACCCCAAGAAAGCAACTTTCGTGTGGAAAGTTCTATATCACTCGGTGATTCCCATCCGCATCAATCAACACAAGACAATGAGCATCGACCGACGGTGAAACTACAGAATTGATAGCCTCATGTGAATCGACTAACATCTACCGACACCATTCTCACGACCTCAATCGACATAGAGACGAAGGAATCGATCTACACTCTATGCATGGCATCGATCAACAGTGTAGAAACCTAGTCCGATTGCCCAACCTCGACACAAGTTTGATTGTGCGTCCAACAACAACAATTTCAGAACAGAATCTATGGAGCTTGATAGAGAAGATGAGGGACACTCAAAGAGGAGGCAAAAGATCCCAAAACATCAACGCAAAGAAGCCAATGAAAAGGAGATAGATGGCTTTCCTAAAGAGTTTTTAAAATTCCTTTAGATATATCTTTTGATGAAGCTTATTCTACTCACAGATTGTGGATGTTTTTCGGGGGAACAAGGGAAACAGATGATGACATAGAAATCATGTTCAATCATCTCAGAGAGAAGATGAAGCAGAGAACATGTTTGAAAAAGAAGAGTGATCCTGGGAAATTTGTGGTTCCATGCTTCATCAAAGGAAACAAATACCTTAACGCCCTCTGCGACACTAGATCTTCAGTTAGCATTATGCCAAAGTCTATGGCAGAGGAGCTGAACCTAAGAGTGGAACCCTCCAACGATTCATTCATATTTGTAGACTACTCCAGAGTGAACTCAGGAGGGATGGTAAAAGATGTTCCAGTGCAGATCAACAACACCCTAGTCCCAGTAGACTTTCATGTAATGGACATCAGGATAGATTGGAACTCTTCGCTACTACTTGGGAGAGCATTCATGGCTACTGTGGGAGCCATATGCGACATGCAGTTAAAAAGGTTGTATCTATCTCTAGTTGATACATATATCTTTTTATGAACCTGTTAAAATAAGAACAAAGCTACCCTGATCAAATTGTGTAATGATGCAGATCTTGTGACCACATGTTTATGCGATTACGAGTGCAATGAGGAATCGGTAGATGAAGCATCGATCGACACCCAACCCCAAGCATCAATCGATAGTCTTTCAGATCAAGAATCGATCGATACCCACCCTTCAACATCGATCGACACCCATACCCCAGAACCGATCCACACCCACCATGCTGATTACAATTACAACCCAACCTACCTCGAATACGATGAAAACTACAGAGAAGAAGAGATGATCGAGTACCAAGAGCTTGCTATGTAAGAGGCTGGAGTTTTTCATGTTTCCCATGAACCCGGGAAATCGACATCGATCGACGGCAACCTTACGCCATCGATCGATACTGAGCATGAAGCAGTAACCGAACATGATTCAGCCTATCTTGGCCATCAAACGACACCAAACGTAAACCAGACCCTTCACTTGGACCAGAATAAACAGAAGCTGGTCATCTCATACCAGATGAGTTTGAAATTTTAAGAGATGTAGAAGGACGTGCACGAGGTCTTTATGGGAGATTTCTAACTCTACCGAAGAAAGATGTAGCAAACGCCCTTCTCATGGCTGAACGATCAAGAAATTTCTTTTGACAACCGCAACAGCCATCGCTCGACGCACAGGTACCCGCATCGATCAACAACAAGGAGCAAAAGCAAGAGACATACAGCAGAGCAGAGATTGATGATATTGTGCATGCGATCTACAAAGCTTAGAAGATGTCAACGGATGATTTCTACATGAGGCTTGATGATGTTTACTATCCTATAGATATATGTCTCACGAATTTGACTACACGCATGGATGAGATGAAGCAAGACATGGATACTTTTCAGAGACAACATGCGAGTAAACCGGATAGAGTGACACCGATCGACAGCAACACCTTGCAATCGATCGATACTGAGTTTGATAGACAAAAGTTCGCATCAGAAATACTTAGAAGATAGGTTCGATGAAATTGCTTTTTCTCAGGGCCTGATGAAGGATGATGTTTCTCAGCAACTAGAGGAGATGTCAGACATTATATTTGTCAGACTTAGAATGCTCCAGCGCAGTATTGAAAACCTACAAAGAAGAATGCATTCACTGGAGGTAGGAGGTTTGTACGAGACTTCAGTACCATTGCTTCTCCACTCACCAAAGTCATCAAAAGAGTGTATGATTCATATGGGGCAAGGATCAGGAACATTCATTCCATCTCTTGAAATAACGACTAACCAATGCACCTCTATTTGTATTACCTGATTTCCTTAAAACCTTTGAGATAGAATGTGATGCATCTAGAGTAGGTTTGGAGCTGTATTGATTCAGGAGAAGGAACTCATAGCTTATTTCAGTGAAGAACTTGGTGGTAGTACTCTGAACTACCCTACATACAACAAGAATTTGTATGCGTTGGTAAGGGCCCTTAGATGTGGCAACACTACCTGTGGCCTAAAGATTTTGTGATTTATACGAATCATGAGTCTATTAAACATTTCAAAGGACAACAAAATCTGAACAAAAGGCACGCCAGGTAGGTTGAGTTCACTGAGAAATATTCCTATGTCATCCATTACAAGCAAGGTAAGGAGAATGTAGTGGCAGATGTACTCTCAAGAAGGTATGCTCTCTTAACTTCATTGGAAAAAACCTTTTGGGATTTGCACACCTTCTTAAGTCTTGTTATGCTGATGATTTGACTTTCAGGAAGTGTATAGGGACACTGAGAAACGTTCCAGTGGCAAGTATTATCAATTTAAAGGTTTACTTTTCTATGATAATCACTTATGTGTTTCTTGTGGGACCTTAAGAGAGTTATATGTTAGGGAGGCTCAGGGAGGAGGGTTAATGGGTCACTTTGGTATTGCCAAGACACTAACCACTTTGCATGAAAATTTCTATTGGCCGAACATTGAAGAGAGATGTGGAGAAGGTGTGTTCTAAGTATGTGGTGTGCAAGCAGGCGAAATCTAAGGTACAACCAACAAGTTTGTATATACTTCTTCATATTCCTGATAAACCGTGGGTTGACATCTCTATGGACTTTTTTTTCAGGCTTGCCTAAGACTAAGAGAGGTAGAGATAGCATCTTTGTTGTAGTTGATAGGTTTTCCAAGATGGCTCACTTCATTCTTTGTCATAAAACTAATGATGCAATCATGGTAGCTGATCTATTCTTTAGGGAGGTTGTTAGGTTACATGGTATGCCTAGGACTATAGTTTCTTATAGAGACGTCAAGTTCCTTAGTTACTTTTGGAAAACTTTATGGGGAAAGTTGGGAATTAGATTACTATTTTCGACTAAATGTTATCCTCAAACTGATGGGCGAACTGAAACAGTCAATATGTCCTTACCCACCCTCTTCGTGCTATCATAAGTAAAAAACATTAGGACTTGGGAAGACTGTTTGCCCCAGGTAGAGTTGCATACAATATGTCCACACATTCAGCTACTAAACTCACTCCATTCCAAGTTGTTTATGGGTTTAATCCTTGTATCCTTTAGACCTCTTTGCTTTTCCTTTGAAAGAACGAGCTAACCTTGATGAAAAGGCAAAGGCCAATTTTGTCACGTCTTTACATGAGCAGGTCAAAAAGAACATACATGAGCGTACCAATATGTGTGCAAGGAAGAAGAACAAAGGCCGGAGAGAGTTGATACTTGAACCAAGAGATCTTGTGTTGATTCACTTGAGGAAGGAAAAGTTTCCTAATGAGAGGAAATCTAAATTTCTGCCTAGGAAGGAAGGGCCTTTCAAATTTATCAAAAGAATCAACAACAATGCATATCAGATTGACCTTGAAGGTATGTACACCATTAGTTCCACTTTCAACATTTCTGACTTGGATCCTTTTGTTGCAGATGATTTGGATTTGTGATCAAATCCTTTTAAAGGAGCAGGGGATGGTGCGGCCAAGGAAAGGACATAAGTAACAACTCAACAAACCAACCCATCAACAAACAACAAGGAGCATGTGAGGCCAAGACACCAGGAGGAGACCTTGAGTTTGATGAGCCAGTTGAATCTGAAGAAGGATCAGACCACACGGAGCTGGACGAGTCCGAGGAGGATGAGCTGGTTGAACCTTACCTAGGCGATAAAGGTGCATCCGATTGGGCGAGCAACTTGCAAGGGATGAAGGAAAACGTTCCTGATATCAACTTTTGCTATGGAAATCAGTTTCCTCATCTAAGTGGGTTTGCAAAGGAAGACCAAAGAGTAAAGAAGGGCTGTTTTGGGCTGAAACAGAAGATGGAAGAACTAAGGCCTCAATGTCCCAAAGGAGACTTACTGATCAGAAACAAGACCAATTAGTCTTTGGAGAAGGGCCAATCACAGGAGCAAGAGCCAAGACCCATCAGGAAGCTTTCCAACACTTAGTCAATTTTGTGGAGGCTAAGGAAGAAGAGATAACCAAGGAAGAAGATAAACCAGCATGTTGGTTTAATGTATTTTCGATTTGTAATTGATTTAAACCAGCAAACCAAACACAATTAGTTTTATGATTTCAATTAAGCATAAACCAGGATAGCTTACAATTAGGATAAACTAAACATCTCGGTTTAGGTTAGGGTTTTCTTAGCCTAGGATAAACGCTTCGTTTGGCTTTATAACTTCGTGTACGTGCTTAGTTTTTGATCATAAATCAATCTAAAAACTTTAAGCAAAAGCTTGTCTCGTCCCTTGTGTTTTCTCTGTTCAGCCTAAGAACATTGAACCTCACACTAGATAGAGTGATCTATCGTGATCCATCTCAGACACTATCTAGGGTTATCCTCCGTTTGAGAGTAACAAGACATCTTTGGAGTCGTCTCATAGCTCTGATGAAAAGACCATCGACCAAAGCGAGTGCTAGTAGCCTCAAGGTCACCATATGTTCATCCCTTCAAGTTATCCTAGACAGATTGGTCTATCCAGGACCGTACCAATAGAGTTGGCTCATATTGATAAGATTCGCCTTGAGTCCATCCACGAAATATACATTTATTAGGCAAGGTAGATCAGCTTTATCCATTAAACCTACACCACAAATTTTTCCTTTCCACCATCACCGAAAGTCACTTTTCCACCCTTGATATGTTAAAGTTTCTCGATGAAGTCTTAATTTCCAGTCATATGTCTTGAGCAACCACTGTCAAAGTACCAGGGAAGGTCTGCATGATTTATGTTTTCAGCACTACTGTAGGCAATATGACTAACCAGATCTGAGTCCTCTCGGATATAAGCTAGATTACATATCAGGTCTTGTTCTATTGCAGGGTGTAACAAAGCTGCATTAGGGTGTGACACCTTTTAAGTGTTCCCCTTGTCGTTAGGGTACAAGTCTCGCTTAGCTATCCGTACCTGACTATATGCCTTAGGTTCCACAAAACATAGATTTAGTCTCCAAGCTCATTTATACTGGCATCTGCGGAAGTAACAAAACCTTAAACGGTGACCATTTTTCCACAAAGACAACCATTTTTGCGTCTTCTAGACACTATTTTGTTCTCAATCACAACAAAAGGTTTGATTTCTTCAAATTTCTTGTCCTTTGTTGCACTTGGTGTCTCTTTCACAAAGGCAATTTGTTCCTAAATATCAGTAAATGTAGATACCCCACTTTGATAGCCCAGTACGAAGTTTACTTTTGGAGACTAGCCAATGGCCAAGATGTGATCCAGATTTGCAGTACCTTTGTTGAGCATTCTCAGTTTCTTATTTTTCTGTTAGTTGACTTTCAAGCAGGTTGCTTTTATCCATCTCCTCAGCCAAAACTCACTTAGTTGTTTAAACTTGTTCTCAAATTGCTTCTGCTTTCTCTCTTGTTCAGCCAAGTTTCTTTTAAGAGACAATAATTTCATGTCAAGTTCCCTGAGTCCCGAGGAAGCTGAAGTCTTAGCAACAGGTTTCTCTAATTCCATGATGTTCATCTGAGCTTTCAACATTGCCTTGTCTTTAAGAAGTTGTAGATTCTCAAGACTCAACTCTGAGAATTTGTAAAAGTGACTTATATTCCGTTTCAAGGTCTTGATGTAGGTCATCATCTTCTTCTTCATGTTCAGATACCCCAACGTCAATATCATCTTCTTGTCCAACTAATGCAAACGAAATTCAGAATCAATTCACCACCATCGCTGTCACTTTCTGATTCAGTGTCACTGAAACTTACCGAGGATTTATCTTTCTTTAAATTGTTTGGGCACTCGCTTTGAGTATGTCCAAACCCCTTGCATTCAATGCATCTCAACTCCTTTCTTTTAGCAAGTGGACACTCATTTTGAAAGTGTCCATATCTTTCGCGTTTATGACACCGAAGTTCCTTCTTTCTCGAACTCTTAGACGAATCATGCCTTGTGGATTGTGAGTTCACATGATCAGAATCATTCTTCCAAAAACGTCCATTCGATCTATTTCCACTCTTCTCCATTCGCTTCACAAATATATTGATGTTTTGAGCCATCCATCCCAAGTTATCTTCAATCTTTGTGACACGGTCATCCCTTCTTGATTTAGAAGCAAATGCAATACTCTTCTGAGTATTCGCCAATCGATCAGTGTTTTGTAGATCATAAATTTTTAGAATATGAGATAATTGATCAAGTTTCATCTCGTCAGTGTTAACAGCCATGTCCTGAACAACTCTGTAAGCTTCAAAGAGAGGTGGAAGACATCTTAGCAGTTTCTTTACCAAGTCTTTTGCTTCATACTTCTTGCCAGTATCGAACTTCACTCGCAAGTTCGCTGATCTTGGATATGAACACATCAATTGGTTCATCATCTCCCATTCTCAGATTTTCCAAATCTCGAAGCCATGTGATCAGTTCTAGTTGTTTCGCACACTAGTATTTCTTTTCAAAATGATTGACCAGAGTATCCCCATGCTTCTTTAGCTGATTCACAACCCCTGAATGATCTTGAAATGATCTAAGTCAACATCCGAGAAAATTGCAGTCAAAGCTTTGGGAGTTGAATTTAAATGCAGTCTTCCTCTGATTATGTGCCACATTCTCACCTTCCAATGTGCAAAGTTGCCACCATCGAGCATGATAGGCTTCTGAACAGTAACCAATTCCTTCATTGTCTCCATGAAATTCGTAGGATCTCAACCTACTAGTAGTATTCGATACCATAAAGGTTTCCTGCTCTGATACCCAATAAAAGTTAAGAGACAACCGAATAAAGGAACACACGAGAGATTTCAAGAACTCTTTCTGGTATATTATAAATAGTTTAAAAAATCTTCCTAGATATGTTTAATCAAGTTTACTCTGTCACACACGACTAGAGATGGACCAATTCCTAATCTTTCAAACGCACGACGGTCGAGCTGCACTCACAAGTGACTCACCGTTTGCTAGATGACAAGAACACACCTCTTGCTCAAGCTTTTTCTCAATAGAACGTCTAACTTAAATCTACCCAAGGAAATTTGGTTATATACGTCCCCACACAATATTCTATTTCCTAATATTGTGCTAAACCAAAATCTTCTTTTGCTTCATGCCAAAGCAATATCTTAGGACTAATGCTTCTCTGACACATTATTATCCCATAGCTAAATCGTAGTGATTTGTTACACATTGATCAGCATGTGTCACACTTCCTTGGTTTAACAAACAACACAACTGTTGTGTTACACATTGATTAGCATGTGTCACACTCCTTTGGTTCCGTGAACAACACAACTGGTTTTATTGAGCTTACACCGATGACTTGGTTTCTCTATCACAAGCCTCTCTAGATCTGTTCATGGAAACTGAGTTTTTTACCGTCCGTAGTGAGATTATGGTTCTCAAACGCCTAGATAATTTTTGTGGATGAGCTCACAGTTCGGAGAGGAATCCCATCGGAACCAGTAGTTAGTGCAGCAAGTGAAATACTTGCAATCGAACACAAGAGGCTTGTGGTTTATACTAGATATGTTCGTCTTCATCATTGTTGTCTTCTTCTGCTTTGAATCAAATGAGCAAAAATTTCTCTGTCTTCGTCTGGGAGAATTGAACCTAGCACCAAAGAGCTAACAAAACCATTAGTCACAAGCCTCTGAGTGGCGATTGTAACTCACGCGCCACTTCTTTGGGGATGGGAGGCGTATGACAACCTCAGGGTGGCTATTCCCTACGATAATTGGCAGTGGATCGAGATCTGGTCTTTCACACACCGGTGTTCACCGGTTGAGTGGAGCAAGGTCCTTAGTCTTCTCATCCAGACCGATTTCTCCTCTCTTTTCCTGCTTTTTTAGGATTAGTCAATGCATATGTAGCCTAGTACTGTTGTTTTTTCGTTTACCGGCGTTGTATGAGCTCTGTTATCCCCTTTATGGGTTGGTTTATAATAAATTAAGTTTAATTTATTTATTTTGTTAGAAATTAAGTTTTAATTTAATAATAAAAAAAAAGAAATTAGCACAAAAATCATCGTTGGAAGAAGCTCAAAGACTGAGAGGGAATCATCTTTGTTGACGGTAGTGAGACGAAGAGGCAGAAGATGATGATGGTGATGGTTAAAAAAGAAGACCAACTTGTCTGACATGAAAGATTTCATATAAGATGTGATTAATCTGAAAATAAATCTCAAAAAATATTTGGTTGGCAGAGCTATTTTGGGAATAACGATTAGTAACCAAAATAAAGTCATATCTTCTAATTGATATCTAGACTATTAGCATGTCGATATGATACTTAAACTAGTAGAAATTTGAATTTAGAACTTAGAACTTAAATTGAAATTTTTAACATATTACCGACATCTTGTTACTAACATGCTGAGGTGGACCGATTCGTGGATGAGTCAACTTATACTAATCTAAACGACGTCGTTTTGAGTTAGAGAAAAGAAAGAATAATAAACATTTACCATAGATTGAACCTAGGTTCATCACACAAGCAATACAAAGCATTAACCACTTGTGCTAGTAGGGAACTTTTTTCGGCTACAAAAACAACATAACATAATTACATTTCTAATACTAATTTATAATAAGTAAATTTTAATACTAATTTCAAAAAGTTATTAAATGGGTTTATTTGATATAACATTTATCAAGCATTTGAAATAAGTTTAATTTATTACTGTGTTTTTTTAAATGATAAAAAAATTATTTAAACTTATATATTTTTTTTTGAAAAAAATAGAGAAATGATCATATTATTAAGGACATGAAATAAAATTAGTAAACAAATTATTTTAAAATATTTAAATATTCAATACTATTAAAATTAATAATACCTCGACTGAATAATAAATGTCAAATCTCTCAAATAGGTATTTTTAAAGTTTTTGTCACAAAATAGACTCTAAATAAAAAATGACCAAACTATTTAAAGTTTTAATATATTTTAAATTTTAAATTTCACCTCCATAACCTTACTCCATAACTCTAAACCCTAGGTATAGATTAGTTAACCCAAAATGTATAAATGTATATTTTCACTATTTAATAAAGTCTATTTTGGTCATTTTCTCTTTAAACACTCTTTTGGTGACAAAAACCTTTTTAGGTCTATGTTAGGGTATTCCACAATAGTAAATGCAAGAGTGTACCACACTTTTAACAATAATAAACAATTTAAAAGATAAATATATAAATTTTAACATAATTTTAGAAAATAAATATCTAAATACATATTATATAAAAATAAATTATTTTATTTATAAAATAAATGTTTTTTAAATTTGAAATTTATTTTGTTGTTTGACATTTGTTGGTATTGATGTAAAAAGAGGAGATAATCACTAATTTAAAAAGTAATATAGTTTTCCTTTGCATACATAAATGAAGTTTCCATACTAGCACAAGTGGTTTACGATATGATGTTTAGTTATGAGAGACTTAGGTTTAATCCTTGATGAATGTGTTTTTTTTATCGATTGTAACGGAGTCATTTCTTCTACGTCACTATATCACATATAAATATTACTATTTACCTGACACGGTGTCGGTCGCAGATACGTAAAAACCATTTTTATAAGTTCAGATACCAAAGTTAAATTGTTATTAGATAAAATATAAATAAACACGATGAAATAGTTTGAGTACTGATTAGAAATATAACTCTAGTTGAAATACTAAGGGGGTTATTGGAACATGCATTTTGTGGAATTTGATGATTCTAATAGTTGAAAGGATTTTACAAGTTAACTAAATTTAACAAATTTTATCATGTATTTTACATAGATTTTCATTACTTGTGTATATAATTCTATTGATTGTTGTTAACATTTAAAGTAAGAAATTGATGATGGTAGGAGAAATGGAAAGACAATCCTTTCAATCATTAAATAGGCAAAATTCTAGCCCTTGATATATAGATATATAAATAATAAAAAAAAAAAAAAACAAATTAAATATTAAAAATATTTTTTCTAATTTTGGGAATATTCGTTTTTAAATTTGAAATTTTTATTTAAAAATTTTCAACTTTTTTAAAAATATATTTTTGAAATTCAGAATAATTTTAAAACTATTTTAAATTCTTTTAATTTTATTAATTTTTAATATTTTCTTCTATTTTTCAAGTTGTGATTTGTATTATGTTAAAGTTGTGATTTATAATATTTCATTTTTCATTTTTGTGTATTTTTTATGTGAGTGTAATTTATTACATAGATTTCAAAAATATTATGGATATAGATGTTATTCTCAAAGTCGAATCTTCTCAGAAAAAAACAAAAAAAATTACATCCCATAACAATATATTTTAATAGAATTTTAAAATCAATGAAAACTAAACTTTTCCAATAACAAAGAATTTTGAATGAAATTTAAATGTTATCAACCCAATAACAATAAATTTTAATTAGATTTTAAAAATTGATAAACCAGTATCAATAACAATGAAATCTAAAAATTTAATAATTCTTTTATAATTTTTCTACCAATAATCCTACAGTCATTTTCCGGTATTTCATAGCTGGTGTCCAAGTTGTAATAGGGGCATAGAGGTCATAAACATTTCGTAAGCAGCGACGAAAAACATAAATGGGTATATTACTAATTAGATGACAATGTTTGTGGTGAGAGTGGTTTCTCACTGAAGTCTGTGTTATCATGTTGGGTGCAAATAGTCTTTTCTCGTGCCTATGATCCTTTTTGTGAAAGGGTAACTCTCATCTTTTATTTTTGAAAATGAAGATCTACTTACTAATTTCCTAAGTTTTACTTTTATGTCATCACAATTTTGGGAAACGGACAATAAAACCAGCATGTACTTGTAGTTATCTTTCTAATAAAGCTGCACATTTTCCTATATAATAAATCTCTTTCATAGAAAGCGTAATTAATTTTAAATGAAATATAACTCATTTTTCTATACGCGAAATAAATAATAAATTTAAATTCCACGTTGCACACTTAACATTTGTTTCCTTCTTGTAAGAAAGAACAACATATTAAGGACAAAAGGTAAAAACCAAATCAAGAATCCTTAACCTTATCATCACGATCAACGGCGCTCGAGTTCTTGCAATGAGCAATGGCCGCCTGAATTGCTGCTTGCAACTCTTCAATGGTGCTATCACTGGACGATGATGAAGTGGAGGCTGAGCTCGAAGAAAGCCCCGCCGTGGAGACACGGAGGTGGCCACTATTCGTTGGAGACGTTCTCGATCCAGTAGTCATCATTTTGCTGTTTCCTTTCGAACCTATTAAAGAGGAAGAGAATGAATAAGAAGAAGTCTGTCTTCTGTTCCTGAACTGCGTGGCCGTTTCCTCTCTTCTGAAACAACATCTTTATGTACTTCTTTACTGCGTGACTTAGGTCTAAATTCATAATTTTCTTCTTGTGCTGTTGCTGCTCTTGTTCTCGCTCGTTGCCTTGAAACCCTTTTGTCCATTTCGACATACCAAAGACAGAAAATGACTTCACTGTTTTTGGTTTGACTCGATTCTCACCGTCCAGTCTCTCTGCTTTATTGCTTGTGTTGTTTTTCTTCGCCTCCACACTCTTGTTGTTGTTGTTTGTGGTGGGGAGAGGGGTGGGTTGGTCAGGTAGTACATCTTTGACGGGGAGAGCAAATCCTTCATTATACGAACCGGTGGAAGTTCGAGGAGACACAGCGAGATGTGAGAGAAGATGAAGAGGGAGAAGATGGCCGTGGAAGAAGATTTCATCGGCATGAGACAAGTCAACGGCGAATGGATCGGTTTGTTGATAAGAAGACGTCGTTTGGTGGGGTTTCTAAGACTAGGACTGATGCGTTTTGAGGAAGATAAGTCGTTAGGTTGGAGGGAGATGGTGAAAGAGAAGTCATGAGAAGGAGAACGAGAAGAACAAGTGGATGATATTGGGGAAGGTGATGACTGTAAAGTTTCTTGTTTAGGGTTTTGCTTTTCAGGAAAAGTTTGGGAACTGTTCTTCACCTCTTGTAGATGGGTTTCCATGATGATTGAGGGAAGCAATAAATCACACAATCAAAAACGGAAAAGGTACTTTTTTGTTGATAAAAGGATATGTGTGTATAATAAGAATATATTTATAAGGTTCAGTCTTGAGACCTTTTAAAGTGGGGTTCTTTGCTTTCTATTCTTTTGTGTTTATTAAAAATATGTTTTTTACCGGTTTTCCAGTAAAGGTAGAACATGACAAATCTTTTCTAGTGGAGAAGATAAGAAAGCCATGGAGAGAGACGACCAGAGGGGGAGGGGGAGAACAAATGTAGTAGACGAATTATGTAAATATTATATATACATATAGACCAAAATAGATCTAAATTTTTTTTTGTTTTCAAAAATAACACTAAAAGAGAAAAAATCACCAAAATTGAATTTATTAAAAGATGTAAATATATATTTATACCATTCAGTTAACTAATATAAACTTAAGGTTTAGAGTTATGAGGTAGGGGTATTGGAGTTGAGGGTTTAAAAAAAAAAAAAAATATATTAAAATTTTTAAAATAAAAAGATCTATTTTGGTCATTTTTTTTCTTTCTTAAAGTCTATTTTTATGACAAAAACTTCAAAAATAGCTATTTGAGAGATTTGTCCATATTATAAAGCCAAAAAAGATTCAGGTTAGGGAAAGCACATTCGGTTAAGGTGGGGATCACATATAATTGCATTAGTCCAGTCTCGATCTTTTATGTTTCGAAAGAGGGGAGTTATAGAGAGCTGGTCTTTATATTTTAAGATAGGGTTCAACACATTTCTGATCTAAATGTAACTGAATTAGCACCTAACTTTGACTAAGATGAGCTGAAACAGCTGGATGAGTTAAGTGACACTAATTTTGGAGTACAATGAAATGAGTGAGCTGAATGACAGTAAGTATGTTACGGATTGAGCTTCACGAGATGTAATTCGCCCCAAACATGATGATGGATTAGACTTGTCTTCCTCAACCAAAAAGAAGGAAATAAGGACTGATTCTCTTTGTCTAAAAGTCCAATGATAAGATCAGAAACCAAGAGGTTGACGGAAATTTTCCGTGTCTGGTTTACTCTGTACCAGGATTAACCTAAACTGATACTCAGAGTCAAAGTGCAAGACAACTTGATATATTTTTCTTTCTTGTTTTCTACAAGTCTTAAGGGAACCCGTGTTATTTTCTTCTACACAAACTCATGTATGGTTTCTAAATTATCCATTCATTTTTAGAAAACAAAACTTCTTTTGATCTCTGAATTCTTTGTTCATCACAAAATATCGACTTCCTAGGAGAGAAATCTCAGCATGCAGCTTCGCCTTTGATCTTTGTTTGTGGGAAAGCCTCTCACGATCAAAAGCACATCTACACAAGTGTTGATCAGCCCATAGATCCACACTGAATTCCATCCGATCCATCTATCATTCCTCATTCGATTATGTTAGTAGCCAATCAGATCATCAAAACCATCCTAATTGTGCTAGTAGCCATCAGAAGATCAGCCTAAAATTTACCCTCAAGATCAACAAAAAGGGATTCAACCATCTAGGGTTTCATTATCTGGTATCAGAGTAGATTAGTTAGGCTTTTTTTTTGGTTTCCTTCTCTTTTTGGGGTTTCGATTTTTGTTTCTCTGTTATTCTCTTCAACTCTTATCTACCTATCTGTTAAGCAAGAGAGCCAGTATGTTCTTCTCTTCAGCTCTTATCTACCTATCATGGAGCCTCTCTTCCAAAGAGACCTTCTTATATAACCAACCCTGATGAGACCAAAGAACTTTAGAGGCAAGTAGATGAACTGATGGAGAAAGGACACATCAGAGAAAGTATGAGTGCATGTGCATTTCCAGTGCTTCTTGTGCCAAAGAAAATGGAAGCTGACGCATGTGTGTAGATTGTCGTGCCATCAACAATATCACTGTAAAATACATACATCATATCCCTAGACTTTATGACATGTTGATGAATTGCATGAGTCTTGTGTGTTCTTTAAGGTTAATTCAAAAAGTGGTTATCATCATATTAGGATGAAAGAGGGAGTTGAGTGGAAAACATCATTCAAAACCAAACATGTATTGTAAGAGTGGCTGGTTATGCCATTTGAGCTTACAAATGAACCTAGTATATTCATGAGCTTGGTGAACCACGTCGTGAGAGAATTCATATGTCAATTTGTAGTAGTTTACTTTGATGACATCCTGATTTATAAGAAGAGCATAAATGAACATGGGCATCATTTGAAATTTGTTCTTGAAGTTCTTAGGAAATATTCATTATTTACTATCTTTAAAAAGTGTATTTTTGGAGTAGACCACCTTGTGTTTTTAGGCTTTCTTGTAGCATCTCAGGGAATCAAGGTGGACGATGAGAAAGTTAAAGTAATCATAGATTGGCCTAGTCGTAGCGTGAGTGGGTTTAGGAGTTTTCATGGCTTTGCTGGTTTATACAGAAGATTTGTGAAAGACTTCAACACAATAACATCTCCTCTCACTGAAGTTATCAAGAAAAAAGTGAGTTTAAATGGGAAAATGAGCAAAAGGAAGCATTCCAAAACCTGAAAGGGAAGTTGGCTAATGCACCTTTATTAGTATTTCCTGACTTCTCTAAAACTTTTGAAATTGAATGTGATCCTTCTGGTGTAGGTGATATAACTTATTTATTACCAGTTTTAAGCCATGTTATGGACTCTATTTAGGGTATATTATGTGTGTCTAGGCTATGTTTTAAGGTTTTTACAGGTTCATGTACGTTTTGGAGATATATGGAGATACTTGGAGCTTTTAGAGCATTTAGAGGATAATAATCCTTAGCTGATCCTTGGGGTTTTGACCTATATTTTAGAGTTTTATATTTATACTTTATGTATGAGACAAAAAAGGGAGAGACAATACATAGGCATATATACGGTGCTAGGTTCTTTAGTATTCTATTTAGGGAGAAGATTCATAACTCCTTAGTGAGATTTGTATTGGAAACCCCAGTGTTTTATCTATGCATTATATCTAGATTATTATTCTTACTTTGATTATGTCTGAGTTGTTATCAGCTAGATTTAGGGATTACTAATGTAATTGATGGATTAGCCAAACAATAGAATTGTTAGGGTTATTATTAGATCTATCAATTGAACTGTATTATTGCTTGTGTTATAGAGTACTAACTAGAACCATGATAATATGATAGTTAGGGCGCAAGCGAGAGCATGGTCTACTACCGAAACTAATCTTGTTGAGTTAGGTTGCTAGAAATAAAAAATAGTTGATTTAATTAATCTAGTGAACTATCTATTTAGGTCATAAAACTTGAGTCAAGAAACCATCGATCGATGCAAGATCATTGCCATCGATCGACGGTCATTCCGTGTCAACAAGCGAGAGCTGAGACATTGGACGTAGTTAATAGATTAGACTCGCAGCGAGAGCTGGTCATCTTTACATTAGATATTGAGTTCTATGATTAATAACTTTAATTTCTATCATTTATAATCCACTTGCCTGAAACCTTAGATCTAGCATATTTACATTTAAATCTAGTTAGTTTATTAGCATATTTTTATATTTACATTATTATCATATTTTCATATTTACATTATTAGCATATTTCCATATTCCATCTACACTCTCTAATAAAGAACATTTCCTTAGACTGATTATTTGTTACCAATATATATATAATCACCTAGCTTAACTTAGGAATAAGAAATCTATTGTGTGCCATTGTTCTCTGCAGGACTCGATCCCTATGTACTACACATGATATCTCTTGGAAAGAGTATTGTTTTGTGTTAGGATTAAGGGTTAATTTGATAGTTAATTGTTTAGGATTTTTATACCCTTCTAGAACATTAAAACACACCACCCATGCCAAATTTGGGTGCCGTTGCCGGCGAACATTGATCACCATAGATTTAATTTATAGAGTTTAGTCTAGGTTTGTTTTACTTTCAAGTTACTGATTTTTCTTTTCCTTTGTCTTTCAGGTGCATGCAAAAGAGTACCGAAGAGCAATAAAGGACAAGAATTACTATTCTCAGACCCTCAGAAACTCAAACGTACAATCCGCCAAAAAAAGATGACAAGCATCGATTGACGACATACATTCAGCGTCGACCGACACTTCATTACGAATAGCATCGACCGACATCAGAACTCTAGTATCGACCGACATTGATCACTTAGCAATCGATCGACATCATTTAATACACATCGATCAACGACAGCAAACGAGTTCAGATGGTTGCGCCTTATAATTGTGGTTCAAAATGAGAATGGAGACTTGCATGACCTCAACGGTCATCTACGTAATGAAGCAGGTCAAAATATAGAACGACCAGGGGAGTTGTAATTCCTGATACAGAAGCTGAAGCAGATGCTGCAATAGCTCAACATGAAGCTAACGGCCCAAAGCTGCTCAATGGACGCGGCTGACTACAACTGTCCAGACCAGTTCTACGCCACATGTCTGCCATTCGGCCTCCAAGCTTTCGGGAGAAACGATTTTGAGATCAAGCCCCGCTTTCTTCGGCTTGTAACGCAGACACCTTACCATGGGGTTACGACATTGATCACCCTATGGATCATCTGGAGCGATTTTGAGGATCTAGTGACTGCTATTAAAGCCAATGGAGTCCCTGGGACTATCTTTTCTGGAAGCTCTTCAAGTACTCACTTCCTGGAAAAGCTTCATATTGGGCTTAAGCAACTACCACCAGGATCCCTGACATCCTGGAATGACATCAAAACCACTTTCTTGCATAACTTTTTTGATGACGCAAGAACAGAGGATTTGAAGAGCAAGATTGCTACTTTTTCACAAGAACCTTCATAATCTTTCAGAAACTCGATGGATTAGATTCACGTCATACCAGAGAGATTGTCCACATCATGGGTTCAACGAAGTGCAGCTCCTTAGCACTTTCTTCAAAGGTATTGGATTAAAAATATCAGATGGCTTTAGACACAGCTAGTGAGAGAAACTTCAGCACCAGAAGCCCTGAAGAAGCTACAAGATTGATTGAAAACCTGGCATCCAATAGTAGCACCAAGAACACCGATTTAGAGAGAAGGAAATCAAACTCCAGCTGTGAGGAAGGAGAAGACTGAAGAGATCAAGGCAAAACTGGATAGTGTTCAGAAAAATCTCAAGAAGCAAGTTACTTTTGCGGAAGTGGAAGCAATTGAGTTTGGAGACGATGAGTTTGATGAAGAAGATGTAAACTACATTGATGTTAATAGTTCCAGAGACAAGGGAATCCATGCTTCAACAGGAACTCCTATGGTACTGGTCAAAGGAGTAACTTTTATCAGAATTCGCAGCGAAGGCCCTTCAACAACAACATGACTTATGGATCTACATATTACCAGAATCCTCCTCCAGAAAAATCAGGAAAGCAAGATTGAAGCGATGATTGACAGAGTTTTAGGAGGGACAGAAGAAGATGACTGTGGATTTCAATGGGAAGATAGATGGTTTTGTACCTCAACCTCAATACCAAGTTCAAAAATCGTAACACTCATGTGAAGAAATTGGAGAATCAAGTGAATGCAAACCAGTGAAACCATTAATAAGCATGAGAGCTTGGTCAAGTAGAAATCGAGGCTGAGCAAATACACCACGTCAATGCATTGATTGATGATGATTTTTGGCAGGAAATCAAAGAGGAGAAGCCCCAAGATAGTGATTATCGTGTGGAAAATTTGGTTTCACTTGAAAATTCTGATACGCATCGATCGACGGTGAAACCTACGGACTCAGTGGCTTCGTGTGTATCGACTAATATCACATCGACACCATTTTTGAGACATCGATCGATAGAAGAATCGATCGACAATACACAATCAACATCGATCGATAGGAGAGAAATCCAGTTCGACTACCGAACCTAAATGCGAGCTTGTTTGTACGTCCAACCGTGAGAATTTCAGAACAGGATACAAACACATATGAAGCTATCGATACTGATAGAGAAGATGAGGGACACTAAAAATGAGACAAAAGATCCCCAAACATCAAACGCAGAGAAGCCAATTGAAAAGGAGATGATAGCTTTGCTAAAGAGTTTTTAAAATTCCTCTAGATACTTCTTTTTGATGAGGCTTATTACTCACAGATTGTGGATGTTTTTCAGGGAAACAAGGGAGACAAATGATGATATAGAAATAATGTTCAATCACCTCAGAGAGAAGATGAAGCAGAGGACCTGTCTTCATCAATGGGAACAAATACCCCAACGCCCTTTGTGACACTGGATCTTCAGTAAGCATTATGCCAAAGTCAATGGCAGAGGATCTGAACCTGAATGTGGAACCCTCCAACGATTCCTTTACATTCGTAGACTGCTCAAGAGTGAAATCATGAGGGATGGTAAAAATGTTCCAATGCAGATCAACAATACATTACTTCCAACAGACTTTCATGTGATAGACATCATGGTAGATTGAAACTCTTGTCTACTACTTGGGAAATAATTCATGGCTATTGTGGGAGCCATATGCGATATAAAGTCAAATATGTTGTATTTATCTCTAATTGATCAAAATATTTTTATAAACCTGTCAAAAATAAGAACAAGGCTACCATGATCGAAGTGTGAAATGATGCATAGCTTGTGGCTACATGTTTCTGCAATTACGAGTTCCGTGAGGAATCAAAAGAAGGAGAATCGATCAACACCCAACCCAACCCATCGATCGACAACCATATAGTTCAACAATCGATCGACACTCATCCTATCGCATCGATCGACACTAAAACTTCCGAACAAACCCACACCCACCATGGCGATTTCAGTTACAACACAGCCTACCTCGAGTACGACGAAGATTACAGAGACGAAGAAACGATTGAATATCGAGGGATTGCTAATGGAAGAGACTGGAGTTTTCCGTGTTTCCCATGAATTTGGGAAATTGACATCGATTCAACGGACACCATACACCATCGATCGATACTGAGAATGAAGCAGAAACCGAACAAGATTCAACTGCAAAACACGAAAGGGAATATGGTTATTTACAACCAGATGAGTTCGGTATTATGCGAGATCAAGATGGTTATGCAAGAACTATGGATGGCAGAATTCTACATGTCACGAAGGAAGATGTGGTAGATATACTTGCAATGGCTAACGGAGGTGGAAACCTTCTAGTCCACCAGTCTGATAATTGAGCATCGATCGACGGTCCACATACACCATCGATCGACACCTATCCGGTTTACCAGAGTTAATGTGGAGATTATGAAGAGCACGATGCAGCTTACATAGAGGAAGAACTTATTGAATCTCGCAGCCTGACACTGGAAGAAGCTGGCTAGGTAATTAACACGAGAGTAGGCAATCCAACATCAATCCTCAACATATCTTGGCCATCAAACGACATCAAAAGAAGACCAAAACAATTACTTGGAGCAGAAGATACAGAAGATGGTTATCTTAGACTAGACGAGTTTGGAATATTCAGAGATACAGAGGGACGTGCACGAGACCTTTACGGGAGAATTCTCAATCTCCCTAAGGAATATGTAGCAGATGCCCTTTGATATGACTAACGGATCAGGAAGCTTATTTGGACGACAACAACAACCATCGATCGACACTCAGGTACCTGCATCGGTCGACGTTAAGGAGCAGAAGCACGAGCCTATCCAATATCTAACATCGATCGACAGCGAGAATAAGACATCGATCGATACCACCATTCTAGAAGTCCACAAGTTTTGTACATCTAACCCCTTTACTTCAGAGACTCCATGACCGGTCAGTTGGATAAATCCCCTACTGATAGACGGTTGGGTAGAGTAATGAAAAAGAGCTTTTGATACTGATGACAGATGGATTTTCTTTTTAGGAAAAGCAAAGATGAGTATGGCGTATACAGATATGAGAATGGTAACGCAACGCACTATAGACGGACGAATTGTGAATATGCAAAAGGAAGATAACAAAGCAGTTCTAGAGAGAGCTACTATGTTTGAGTACAACTACGTATGTTTACCTGAACATGCAACAAAGATCACTTTGTCCAGACAGAAACAAGAAACATACAACAGAGAAGAGATTGATGATCTTGTGAATGAGATCTAAAACACTCAAGAGATGTCATTAGAAGATTTCTACAAGGGGCTTGATGATATCTACTATCATATCGACAAGTGCCTCACCGGTTTGACTACATGCAAGGATGAGATGCAGCGAGATTTGGATACTGTTCAAAGACATCATGCGAGTGGACCAGACAGAGTGACATTGATAGACATTAGCAACAGGCCAACGATCGATACTGATTTCGACAGGCCGAAAAACGCAACAGAAAATCAATTGGATGACAGGTTCAATAAGATTGCTTTTTCTCAGAGCCCAATGAAGGAAGATATTTCTCAGAAATCGGAGGATATATCAAAGACTACAGCTGCCAGACTTAGAATGCTACAGCGTAATATTGAGAATCTACAAAGGAGAATGCATTCAGTGGAGGTTACTAAGGAGAACATAAAGAATGAGAAAACCAGAAGAGATGAAGAAATGTGAAGCTTCATTGGTACATGGTTTCAGAAGAGCAAAGAAGATGTAGACACTTGTTTTCTAAGTGTTGATCCACCTTCATTCTAGTCAGAAAGTTCAAACGTTGAGATTAAGACTATAACCAAGCGCTGAGTGGGAGGCAAGCCACTCTTTAGTAAGTTTTTACTTATACTACTATTTTATTTCGAGTTTTCTTTTATTTCTACAGACAACTTATACAACTATCGATCAACATCATAGAGGCACCATCGGTCAACATTGGATCGCAACCATCGATCGACCAAACCCGCTTACCATCGATCAACACTCTCTTACAGAGAGAGGTATCGAGTTCTATACTTAAGCTATTACGTGATTTAATTTTCCTAATAAATCCAGGACGGATTACACTAGGGACAGTGTATTTTAAGTCTGGGGGGAGGTTCGCCAATGCTATTTATTTATTTTTTAGTTTTATTTCTATAATTATATAAGTTATTTCAAAACAAATTTATTGAGTCAAGAAGGGAACTATGATCAAGATTTATTATTGACTAACCATGCCATAAGCACCATTCTTAGAAGATTGTTGTAAAGGTTACTAGAGATACCAAATAAGGATCATCCTGCCACTATATCACACTTGCTTAGAAAGTTTGAAGGAACCGAAGTTGATTTCCAACACTAGTCCTGACATTATTTCCTTGCTTTGGATTTGGTATACACTGGATCGGATTCTTTCTGCAAGTCTCGAAGGTAAAAGTCTGTGTGCTTCTGATTCCCCTCTCTATACCCTTCAGATTAAAAAGAAGTCGAACGGATTTGGTGGCTACAACCATTAAATCTTGATTCATATGATCTAGAAAGAGAAAAGGTCAAAAAGAAGTAAACATGATCTGGTGGCAAAAACTATTAGGCTTGATTCATGGAAGCCTATCCAAACATCTTTACTCAATTAAAAAAATAAAATGACACCCTCAAAAGAAGGGAGACATTGACTGAGAAAGAAGTGAGAAGAGAGAGAGAGAGAGAGAGGAAATGAACTAGAGAAGATTACCTGTGTGTTCAGATACTTACAGAGGTAAGAGTCTATATATCCTTTGATCGATTACTCCCAAGGTAAAGCCTGCACTTTTAATTTTATGCAAAAATGAAATCAGTAGAGGGGCGAGTCAGACTTGGTATCGCTAAGTTGTTGGTAGAATGATTTGGTTTGCTATACCTAGGATAAGGTGTATAAAGTTTCTGTGATTGAATTTAATAGGATGTGGCTGCAAACAAAGTAAGGTGAGTCTTGCACTTAGATTTATGTGAGTCTTTTGCTTTTCAAAACCTCTTTCACATGCTTGTTTCTTGAGGACAAGCAAAATATTAAGTTTGAGGGAGTTGATATAGCCTATTTATTACTAGTTTTAGGCCATGTTATGGATTATATTTAGGGTCTATTATGTGTGTCTAGCTATGTTTTAAGGTCTTTACAGGTCAAGGTATGTTTTTGAAGATATATGTAGATATTTGGAGCTTTTGGAGCATTTGGAGCATTTAGAGGAGAATAATCTGTAGCTGATCTTTGAGAGAGTCGAAGTACAAGGCTACCGGTCAATCGACGGCTCTTTCTTGACATTGACTGATGTTAACCGAGATCAACCGATGTTGACTACTTGCCATCGATCGATAACCAATTCCCAGATAGCCGATTTCAAGCCCAAGTCAGAGACATGCACAAGGTTACAAGTTTACCCCTGGACGAGTTATGACCTAGATTTAGGGTTTGATATTTATACTTTATGTATGAGACAGAAAAGAGAGAGACAATACATAGGCATACGTACGGGTGCTAGGGTTCTTTAGTATTCTATTTAGGGAGAAGATTCATAACTCATTAGGGAGATTTGTATTGGAAACCCCCAGTGTTTTATCTATGCATTATATCCAGATTATTATTCTTACTTTGATTATGTTTGAGTAGTTATCAACAAGATTTAGGGTTTACTAATGGTATTGATGGATTAGCCAAACAATAGAATTGTTAGGGTTATTATTAGATATAACAATAGAACTGTGTTTATTCCTTGTGTTATAGAGTAGCTAACTAGAACCCTATTAATAGGATAGTTAGGCAAAAGAGAGAGTATGGTCTACTATCGGAATAATCATGTTGAGTTAGGTTGCTAGAAACAAACGAGAGTTGATTTAGTTAGTCTAGTGAACTTATCGATTTAGGTCATAAAGCTTGACCCAAGAAACCATCGATCGACGTAGGATCATTGCCATTGATCGACGGTCATTCCGTGTCAACAAGCGAGAGGTGAGACATTGGACTTAGTCAAAAAGATTAGACTCGCAGCGAGAGCTGGTCATCTTTTACATTAGATATCGAGTTCTATGATTAATACCTTTAACTTGTATCCTCTATAATCCACTTACCTGAAATCCTAGATCTAGCATATTTACATTTTTATCTAGTTAGTTTATTAGCATATTTCTATATTTACATTATCAGCATATTTTCATATTTACATTATTAGCATATTTCCATATTGCATCTACACTCTCTAATAAGGAATATTTCCTTAGACTGATTATTTGTTACCGATATATATATATAATCACATAGCTTAACCTTAGGAATAAGAAATCTAATGTGTGCCATTGTTCTATGTGGATTCGATCCCTAAGTACTACACATGATCTTTCTTTGCAAGAGTATTGTTTTATGTGTTAGGATTAAGGTTAACTTGATTGTTAATTGTTTAGGATATTTATGCCCTGCTAGAACAGTAAACACACCACCATGTCAGTAGGAATTGGAGCAGTGATGATGCAAGAGACGAGATCAATTCCCTATTTCCATCAAAAGTTGAGTGGAGCAATATTGAACTATCCAACCTACGACAAAGAACTTTATGCTTTGATCAAAGCCTCACAACATGGCAACACTATCTTTGGAAAACGAGTTTATCATTCACATTGATCATGAGTCACTCAAACATCTAAAGGGTTAGCACAAACTGAACAAGAGACATGCCAGATGGGTTTGAGTTTTTACAGACCTTTCCTTATGTTACCACTACAAAAAGGTAAAAAATATATTGTTGCTGATGATATGTCTAGAGAGTATACTTTGCTCTTTTCTATGGAAACTAAGTTGTTAGGATTTGATCAATTGAAAACTTATTATGCTGATGATCCTGATTCAAAGATCATTTAAAGGATAATGAGAAACACACGAAGCTAATTGATTATGTTTACCTAACTATTATTTGAGAGAGTTGTATGTAAGGAAAGCATGTGGGAACCAAAATTCGCAACTGTCTATTTTAGTGACGGAGGAAAGAAAAGAAAACCCTACTTCCTTGAGGTCCGGATTCTCTGTGAGTGCCAACCGGCAAATAATCAAATAAACGCCAAAAACAAGAAAAGACAACAAAACGAAATTATAGAAAAGTAGATCTTTATTTCGAATTCTCGTAAGAGCATAGTGATTGTTACATCAGATTCTAAAGCTTCGGCCGCAAGAGCTTTCAGCGCGTTTTTTAGTTCAAGCTACCTAAAACCTTAAACCTAGTTGAGTCAGAGCTCCATAACAAAAGACGAAAAACATAAGATAAAGATTTTTATCGATTTTCGACTGGACCTTATCAAAGGTTTCCTACGTACCCCCTTCGAGGATCAAGCTGAACGTAGTTCAGTTAAAGAGTTTGAACAAGAGATCGAAATGCCTTTGCGAGTTTGTCTAGTAATGAGTGCAAGATATAGATAACCAAGCATATCGAGAATGATGCCTAAGGTTCCTAAGTGCTACATTTTGTTCTGAGAATTGTCTTCCCTTGCTTCTCTTATATAGGTCTTCAAGGTCGGTCATGTTTCCTTTTATGCCCCTAATTCGAGTTTATCCTTCCGCATAAATTTTCCTTATCTTCTCGATTTTTCCATAATTATCTTGAAGCTTGACAATTATCTTGTTTTCCAATTTATCTTCTGCGGATATCCGTTACAACCGTCATTATAATTGGCTCATTATTGTCTATAGCCGTAAGTGGTCCTTTTATCGCATTTAGACCCTTTCGGGTCATTTGCGATTTAAACGATTTTTACGATTCATATAACTACATGATTCTGGCTCCGCAAAAATAATAAACCAATAATATAGTCGAGATAAACTTGGTGTTTAAGTTGACTTTTATCGTTTATACGATTCACTTAGAGTTTTACTAGAAAACAAGTCTTTGCGATTTTTAGGGTAAAATTTCAACAGAAACTCCAATCGAGACGAAACAAGAAACATCCTAGTCAAGATCCAAGGGAGAGAGTGATGAAGAGGGTATGGTCTAGTATACCATGGGCGACTAGAATTTTGTACGCGTCTAGTCACCCATCGGTGACTAAACTTTGTGGAGAGTCTAGTCGCCCATGGGCGACTTGACTTTGTGGAAAGTATATTCGCCCATGCGCGACTAGACTTGTTTGCGTCTATCCCTCGTGGGAGACTAGACTTTCCAAGGGCTTAGTAGCCTATGGGCGACTAGATGTGGAGCGCGTCTAGTCACCCATGGGCTACTAGACTTTGTCATGGGTCTAGTCCCCCGTGGGAGACTAGACATTGCGTGTCTAGTCACCCATGGGTGATTAGACGTGGTGTGTCTAGGCGCCCATAGGCGACTAGAATTTGTCATATTTCTAGTCACCCGTGTGCGACTAGATGTTGCGTGTCTAGTCGCCCACGAGCGATTAGACTTGTAAGTGACGCGGTTGTTCCTTCGCTTGTACGTCTTGATCCGTTAGTCGGGACGAGATAGGCAGGGCACTGATAAGTTTGGATGTGATGGTGTCTTGTTTTCTTTATTACTTGAATGAGAGACAATGTTTCCACAGTAACTTTTAGAATTGGTTCCATCGCGAACGTTTTTGACCCCAACAACGGAACACTATTTCCTAAAATTTGTCATTTCTCGCAAAAACCTTCCACAAGAACGTTTTTCCGATCATTTGATCTTTGGATAAAAATTCTTTTATTCCTTTTCCGGGATGAAATATACGAAGTATGTTCTTGTATCCTTATGCAAAAAGGTTTGGCTTATGCCTTATAGTTTCTCTGACATTTTCAGCTTATTTTCTTAAGGCACAATTTTTCGGAGGATTTTAGCCCTTGATTTTTCCATGATCGATTTGACCCCAACAACTAGCCTCTCATCTCGTAAGATATTACGTGTAATTTATTGCGAGGTATTTATTAGCGTGTGAGGTGGAATCAAAGGCTAAAAAGGTCCGTTGGCGAAACCAGTTTTTTCTGAAAATTGATAAGATTGGGGCTGCGCCTTAGGAAGGCTGCCTACGTACCCTTGTCGAAGGGATCAAGCCTTTTTTAGTTCGTCTTGGAGTTAAGATTCTTATGATCTATTTTTCAGTGAGACCATTAGGGTTAAGTTATGTGTAGAGATTTCGAGCATGTTGCTGCCTATGGCATTTTGTGTTGGACCTTGGTCGGCCTCGAGACTAGCGCGCTATTATCCTTGAGTTGGATGTCTGAGAACGTTTAGGATATGGCTTAGTATGTTTAGGACGTTTAGAGTTTGTTGTGATCAGAAACAAACATGATGGTAAGTGTTTACCGTTTGAGTTTGAGCCTTTGCGAAGGATGTGTGTGTGAGAAGGTGTTACTGCGTATGAATGTTTGGTCTTCCAAGATGGTGTTTTATCGAGGAAGTTATTTTGTCGAAAAATGGTTCTTCAGGTGTCTGCGACGTCTTGCAATGCTGAAGATTGGGTTTTCTTTCTTGTGCCGCATTTCTTGCTTGAAATGTTCGCAGGCTTGAACTCAAGGGTTTTCTTTTAACCTTATGGCAAAGAAACGTTTTGGTTTTTTTGCGGATGTTCACAGCCAAAACTATTGTTTCCATTTGTATGTTAAATTGTTTGATTTGTGATCGAGGAATTAGGACCAAGGGGTCGCGTAAATTTGTCCCTGGAAATAAGCGTCTTCCTTCACTGTACTTTGTGAAGAGTCGAACCTCGGAATTATTTTTTAAAGGAATGTTTTGTATACTTTAGGAGATTTGTTACGAGTTTTTCCTTAGATGTCGCGTTTTATGGGTAAAATGTTGCAGGCTTAAAGTAAATTTTTGAACATATAGAACATGGTCGATTTTTGGACAAGTTCAAGTTTTTTGTTAACCGTTTTAGTTGTTAGGACTCAGTCTTGTTGTAAAGAATTTATTGTATGATTTCCATTTCTGGGTTATACGATAATTATTTTTGTACACTTGACATTTCTATACGAAGCGCGGATTATCGTTTTTGACGTTAAGTGAATGGATGGATGTTGGGGTCAAAATCGGCCATGGCAGAATCAATGGCTGAAAATTCCCGAAAGAACATTTGAAAAATAAAATGTGCGGGAAACCACAACTGGAAACTTGTGAAGATTCAAAAAGGATTGGACGTCAATTTATCAGTAAGGACAATCGAGCTACGGAACGACCAAAGCAACCGTGTCCAACCCGCCCGACATAAAGTTGAAAGGACCAATCCCAACTCGCCATCAGGCGCGTTGGGCCTGCTCGACCAACTCGCCTGATGGCGAGTTGGACTGTCACCGTCCAACTCACCATAAAGCGAGATGGGACTGGTCGACCAACTCGCATGATCGTGAGTTGGATTTTCACCATTGAACTCGCCATCGGTGAGTTAGGACTGCTCAACAAACTCACCTTCTGGTGAGTGGACCGTCCCCGTCCAACTCGCCCGATGGCGAGTTTGACTAGATCGACAAACTTGCCTGATGGAGAGTTGGACCGTCTGCGTCCAGCTTGCCTGATGGCGAGTTGGATCAACCACGACCAGCTTGCCATCAGGCGATTTGGATCAACACCATCCGTCTTGGTCCCGATCAATACCTCTTTTGAACCTCAATCACCGTCTCTTCTTTCGTCTCTATTGGAACTTTATGATAAAAATCGTAAAGACTTGTTTTCTCGTATGAATTCAAATGGTTTGTATAAAACGACAATGGTTGACTTAACACCAAAATTTCCTCAACTATACGAGTAATTTGAACCATTTACAAAACAAACGTCGTACTGGATGTTTTCTCTCGGAAAGATCGTAAAAACGTTTAAGTCAAAAAAAATCCCAAAAGGGTCTAAGACACGGCTAAGAGCCCACTTACTGTTTAAGATGGGATTGAGCCTAAGGATACTATGACGGTTTATCTATTGTTCGCAGGAGAAGATAAATCTAGAGTCCAGAAGATAAAATGCCAAGACCGAAAGATAAATGTCAAGTTTCATGGGATAATCTTGAAGATTAAAAAAATGGAATATTTCTGCAAGGCGATAACCACGACTCGGGGGCAGAACAAGAAAGAGGGAACCGCCTTGAGAGGAGTATATAAGGAACGCCAAGATAGAGAGTCAAGGGACACAAAATACACAGCAGAAAACATAACACTTAGAGCGTTTCAGGCAATTTTCCGTTTCCTATTCTCGAGCTGCGACTCAACTAGGTTAACAAAGTCTTAGGTGGTTAGAACTAAGGAACTCACTAAGAGCTCTTGCGGTTGAAGCTTTACCTGTTGTAACGCTCATTCACAAGTTTAGAATAAGACCTTCTTTGCTCTCTCGTTTAATCGATTATTTACTTCGTCTGTTTTTATCGTTTGATTGCTTGACGTTTGGCTTAGCAGAAATCCGGGACCCCTGAAAAAGTTAGGGTTTGATGACTTTCCTTATTTTTCGAAAAATCGACAGTTCAAATTTTGGTTCCACAGTTTGGCACTATAGGAGGGGGGGGGGAGGCGGTTACAGATCAATCTAACTCTCAGCCACAAACACTTGATCAGACGTATCTACTGACGATCAGACCAACCGATAAACTCGCGATGATGGAGGCAACGGCAACGACGTCAACGCTCCAGAAACGAACGTTACTGCATTTAATGCTGATGCCAAGACTGCAGCATTTGAGGAAGTAAAAATGATGTTCTTCACTTTTGAAAAGAAGTCGGAAGAATAAGAAAAACTCATGGGATCTCTCGCTAAACAGGTTGAAATCCTAACAGCAAGGACCCGAGTAGTTCGTCCTCGTGGAACCACTAGGGTTCGCAGGATAAGACTCGATTTCGCAACTCCCCTGAATAGGTCTGGGCACTCGCGGGAAAATCCATCAGGACAAAATCCCAGCGAGACAACATCAGCTCAGAAAAACTCTGAAAACTCCCACCATTGGAGCATGGAACAGAGGAACACGAGGAAGAACGTGTCGACTTGGATCACAGCGATCAGTCCGATGATTCGTAAGAAGACACTGACGTGCATCCGAGAAGGACAAGAAGCCGTGCGGCTCTTGAAGACTCCATGTTCGATAAACCAATGGCTGAAGAAGAAGAAAACATCTTCTGGGCATAACAAGAGAAACCAGCCGAAGAGGCAGACTCAGATCACTTGCAGCAAACGCCGACGGGGTCAGAAGATCATTTGAGATGATCTTGAGATTCGCGATCTTCGTGATTACATCACGAAAAAGGCCGCGGAAGCAAGAGCAATGCAATCTCAGATTAACCACGCTACTAGTGTCGTGCCCGAAATTGATTGACTGCTCGAGGAGGCTCGAAAAACACCCTTCACAGCTCGCATCAACGATACAGAGTATAGGATCCTGGAAAGATCAAGGTACCCACCTACAACGGTACGACTGATCCCAAAGTGCACCTACAAGCCTTCCTGATCGCGATGCGAAGGGAAAAATTCAGAGAAAACAAAAGAAACGCCGGCCATTGCTGCCTCTTCGTCAAAAACCTCCAAGGAGCAGCGATCGAGGTGGTTTGACTTAGGCAAAACTCCATCTGAAGTTTCCGCCAAATCGCTTCTGAGTTTCTGAAGCAATACTCTATGTTCATAGATCAAGAAACGTCTGATGTCGACCTTTGGAGCCTGGCTCAAAAGGAAGACGAACCTATCTGAAACTTCATGAACATATTCAAAATCATCATGTCCAGTGTTAGCGGAATAAGTGACAAGGTGGCCATAGACGCGCTTCACAAACGCTCTGGTACAAGTCAGAATTCAAAAATGGATAACCCTCGACAAACCACGCACGATCCAGTACGCGCTCCACAAAGCCATGGACTATATCATCATCAAAGAAGAGACCAAGGTCTTGTCAAAAAAGCATAAACTGACGAAGACGCCCTCAAAAGATTCGGGATCAGATCCAAAACAGAAAAAAAACCTTCGCAAAGACAAATATGTCCATCACGAGGGGGAAGATCTCCAGGGAGCGCATAACTATGCCATCAACTCCGGATCGGAGCAAGGGCGGACAACGTGCAACACATGGACATGAAATTCAAACTACGATGAGAACACCTTCTGTGACTTCCACCAGACCCGACGCCACACGATCGTCAACTGCAAAATTCTCGGGACAAGGTTGGCCTCGAAGTTGCTCGTAGAAGATCTCTCCGATATAACAAGCGTAAAGGACCTCATCTGCGAGCCCGATCGTTCCCAAAGACTGATTAGAACCCACAATCAGAGAACTCATCTCGGGGAAATCAGTCGGGAAAATAAATGCGGAAGGAGGCACAACGTAAAGGGCAGCGACAACAATCATCGCAGAGTGAACATGATCATCGAAGGGTCGCCAGTACTACAGCGATACGATTTCGTCAATCAAATCCTATCTTTGGAAAGCTGAGTCAAGCGAAAGCTGACCAAGCTGGTCTCCACCACGCAACGTTCCAAACAGAGCCATTATCTTCGAAGAAGAGGAAACTCGTGGAATCAACCAGCCCCACAGTGAGCCACTCGTTATCAATCTCATAATCAGAGATCTCGAAGTTGCCAGAATCCTCATGGACACGGGAAGCATGGTCAACATCATCGTTCGTGACACTCTCAAAAGGATGAACGTTGAGTGGGGAGAATTCATACCAATACCAAAACCATTAACCGACTTCTTGGCCGTAACATCGATGACTCTCGGGTCGATCAAACTCGCAGGCTTGCAAAGGAAGTTACAAAAATATCCGACTTCACGGTCATCGATCACCCAGACATCTACAACGTCATTATGGGAACGCCTTGGATAAACTCCATGACGGGCAGTCCGGAAGACATATCATCTAGCCATCAAGTTCCCGACTCCTAACAGAATTTCCAAAATCTTGGGATGTCAGAAGTAATCGCGACTTTTATGCTTAGCCGAGCATAATCTGAGGCAAGTCACGGCAACCGCTATGGTAAAACCAAAACGTGCAAAGATAACTCACCATCGTCTGAAAACACTTCGAAGAAAGACCATTTGACATCATCTACTCAAACAACGGTTTTGGACACCAAAAACCAGAAGGTTTCCAAGCTTAACGCCCTGACCCAACCGGAGGAGATAAACCCGAAAGAAGACATCGATCCGGATACAACCAAGACTATCGATGCAGTTCTCGAGTAACCACACTCGTGGTACCAACTAAAATACGAGATGGCTTGATCCTCAAAAGGGGTTCGTAGTCAGCTCATCAAAAGACGAATTCAGCTATCCCCCTCTCTAAAAGGGGGGGGGGGGGGAGTGGGTACGTACACATACACTCGTATACTCCCAATTTTAAATATTTGCTGTTGTACTCGACATTTAAAATTTCTTTCGATAATAAGAAAACACAATGAGGATTTCAGAAACCCTCGCAAGCCTCTTTTATCGCAAAAACATCACAAGACACGTTCGAAAATACCTAAGTACGAACGAAACATCTATCGTACAATCCAGTAAATTGAAACTTTACGATAAAATCAGTCTATCAAAAACTATTCAAACTTCTAAAATAAAAACGTTTCGTTAGTACTTCACAAACATTTCTCGGTTACACGGTCGAAATTTACTTCCGACCAAAACATGAGATGACCACCTTCAAACATTCAAAACCACCTTTCATGCAAGCTATATTTCCGGGAAACAAAGCGAGATGTCGCGTAAAATATTTGAACATATATCTTCAGTCTTGAACGCAAAACAGTCCGAACACGACTATAAACAAACACTTGCTTTTACATCATATTCGTCGACTGGCCTCAGTGAATACATCAACCGTTCTCTAAAGAACGACAAAATAGACCTTCCCTCGGTCCTCATACATTTGACTAGGATAATAGCATGCTAAAAAAGAAATCCAAAATTTTGGTGAGCACTTCCAAGCGACTTAAAATTGTTTTTTGGAGAGATGCTTGATTCTTACCATAAAAGTCGTATAAGCCGAGAACCTATCGCAGACTTTAAATCAGTACGAATCAGGTTAAAATTGCAACAGGTAACCAAACTGCCGATTAGTCATTGCAAAACCTAAAACCGAGAGTAAACCTAGGTCTTGCCCTAAACCTAGCACACTGGTCTATAACATCTCAAGGCATGATATTAAATGATACGAGATATTAAAACATGTCTCTTCGTTCATATCTAAACACTCACGAAACATCGGAAAATTTTGAAATTTGTTTTGAACATTCCTGTCTTAAGCGAGCAACGAACGGAACGACTCACCCAGAGTTAGATATGAGACGACAACTCATATTCTTCTCTCCATACTCAGTCAAAACACTCTAAGGTTATTTTAAAGGCATCATAATTCATTCGATCAAGCCTCGAGGTAGAAAGGGACGTGAAGCCACAAGTGGCCAGTCCCAACAATCTAACACGGCCGAACCCGGCCTAAGCAAACATGAAACATGCCACACTCGGCAAGCATAAAATAGAAACATAACAATGAGAGGGAACCCTTTCCCATTGATTCCAACGATATCTACAGATCAGGATCATAGAGTCCTGATATCGACCTCCCAAACGAGCAGTCAGCAACCAGGGCCGCTGGCTGGTTTACCTCACAAGTCTCGCTGGGGACTCTATTCTGATCTCCTCCAAATCAGGAGACACAGGAATCAGAGCCACTGATCCCAAACCTCCCTTCGATCTGGGGAATCATGGAGTCTCTATTCGCATTCCTACGTATGCAACTCGGCTGCTTGGCCATCTCCTCTTCGTAAGAATACTCAGATACCTGCGTGAGATACAATGCCGTCAACGGCACCGCAACACTCGCAATAGTCACCAACGCACTTGTATGTCTTTTTCAGCTCAACAAACTCGTTCGTCAACTGGACGCGACGGTTCTATACGATCCCGAAAATCTCCCTCTTCCCTCTCCGGTACGTTCAATGAGCCTCCTTCACGGCCAGCTCCCCTTGCAAAGAGAATTCACTTGCATCTCACCCTTCAAGCGAGTAATCTCATTTTCAGATGTCTTGTCCTTGAACCGAGCTGTGTGTGCCTCCAAGAGACTCACGTTGAGAGCCCTCATTCTTGACAAGGAGACCCTACAAAATTTTAGAGTTAGTAATTTTTTTTGCAAAAAACCGAAAAACATCTTAAAGCAAGGACTAACCCTGTTGACCATCCTCGATGCTTTTGCAAACTGTGGCGACTCGATGGGATCACTCTTGGTCGAGGGAATTCTGAAATTGAAGAAGTTTTTGAGGTCAGGGCCCAGAGTACAAGCTCCGGTATCGACCCAATCAGTACCACTTCCACTATCCTGGCCGGCGAGAAAAATGGTAACATGTCGTCCAAAGGAAACTCAAACACGTCAATGGCATCTCTGTCCTCGGTTCTGGCAACGTTTTTGTATTTATGAAACGTTGATCTCTCCCTCAAAATTTTGAAAGGAACGAAATTGTCCATGCTTTTCTCTGATTCTTCTCCAAACCGATAAATCGGGCTGTAGTCGAGAATGATGATAACCACCGCAAGACGAACTCATCTCGGAGAAAAATAGCGCCAAAAATATGGACTGCCCCAATGAATATCTCTAACAATAGGCAGGTTCTCGGGAAACGGGGACAGAGGATTAGTAACTGCAAAACAAAGAAAGCAAGTACGAGGTTAGATATCTTCAAAACAAAATAACACCAGCGGATATCTAATCAAGATACCCTTTTCGCCCCATCTACTTCTAAAAATAGAAATGCAGCTCTCCTCGACGGACTCGCTCCCTACGAGCACAAAAAAAACAACTCTTTCAATACTGCGAGTTCGAAGCAAACGCCCTGATTATCGCCATGCCGTTCCTTGGGCTCAAACGACATCTGAGCGATGTTCCTGACCCCACTGGCTTCAGTAGAGCCCAAAATAATCAGCGTCGAGAGTCATGCCGCACTCATAACTCAGGACCAAAATCCTGATAAGATGTTGCAAGCAGGTAGGAGTGATTTGGCTTATCGACAATTTAAACCGATCCAGGACTTGGATAATTATCCTCGGGATACAAAGACACAAACAACAATGCAGCTGTAGTGTCGTAACATGTGAAGCATCAGCACATTCTGCAGCCTTTGGAAGTCGAATTCCACCGAGTCCGGGACATGGCAGAAACGTTGGATGATGTCAAGATATAAAGGAAAACTGTGACTCGGAAAAACAGGGATTCTTTTTGTATAAACTAAGGGTGGATACCATGATTCATGTGGAGGAGCCTTTAAATTGCACGTAGCCAGCCAATACACATCGGCTTCCGCAGGATCAACGGAGTGTGCCACGAATTTAACTTTCGCGGCAACTCCACCATCCTGGGTATGAAGGCTATCAGGGCCAAAGCAAGAAGGCAAAGCCTTGGCTGAAGCTCTCTGGCTTGAAGACATGATCAAGAACAAAAGAAAGAAATGAAGAGAAAGATCTTTCTACCTCGAGAGAAGTTCTTGTGGAATGAAGCAAGTAAAGAATTTAAAAAGTTACTCCACATACTTATAGGCAAGACTAACCTAACCTATCTAACCGCTCGCAAGAACATCACGATTCTAACGAGTTTGGGGGCTAACTGTTGGGGTCAAAATTGGTCACGACGGAATCAGTGGCTGAAAATTCCCAAACGAACATTTGAAAAAAAAAAGCGCGGGAAACCACAATAGAACCTTGTGCAAATTCAAAAAAGGACTGGTCGACAAGTTATCGGAAAGGAAAATCTAGCAACGGAATGACCAAGAAACCGGGTCCAACCCGCCCGATGGCAAGTTGAACGTACTAAGCCTAACTCGCCATCAGGCAAGTTGGAAGGTCTCCGTCTAACTCGCCATCAGGCAAGGGGACTGCTCGACCAGTCATCGTCAAACTCGCCATCAGGTGAGATTTGACTGGTTGACCAACTCGCCTGATGGCGAGTTGGATCGACCACGACCAGCTCGCCATCAGGCGAGTTGGATCAGCACCATCCGTCTAGGATTTGATCAATACCTCTTTTGAACCTCGATCACACGTCTCTTGTTTCATCTCTATTGGAGTTACCGTTGGAACTTTACGATAAAAACCATAAAGACTTGGTTTCTCGTATGAATTGAAATGGTTCATATAAAACGGAAACGGTTGACTTAACTCCAAAGTGTTAACTTGAAGAAAGAAATGGAGCCAAAGGAGGAGTTAGGTTGAGTCTTGGTCTTGTGCAAAGTTAGGGTAAGACTTCCAGAGATTGTTTGAGAAGACTTTAGGAGTGTTTAAAGGTGTCCATAAGAGTCCTGAAGCTGGTGTAAAGTTAGGGACAAGTCCATGAGGGACTTAGGGAACTATTTGGGAGAAAAAGATCAATCGTGCATAAATTGGGCGAGGTACGGACAAGAGGTCCATACCATCGACCGTACGAACCGTACTAAAATAAGGTGACCCAAAGATGTTCTTATTTGACCTTTAAAGAGGGTTGGGGAGTCTGTGCAAAATAGGGCGAGTGGTACGGATTGGAGGTCCGTACCATCAACCTGAAAGAATAGGGCGAGTGCTTTTCCGGATCGACCAGATTTGAAGTTGTGCAAACTTAGTGCGCAAGATGCCTTACTTGAAAAGTCTTGTGACCGTTTGTGGATAAGGAAGGAGAGAAAGGGTGTGGTCAATGATAAACTGTCTCTGGCTGTAAAGGAAGAGAAGACTTGACTATGTATCTAGCTACCTTTGTCTCTAGATTAAGAGAAGCATATCCTTAGCCAATCATGTGCCAGTGTCCTCCTTGACCAGGAACCTCTCAACCAATCAACATCTCTCACCAAGATCAACCCAACTCCTCATTTCGCTCCATTTCTTTCTTCAGGTTAATACTCCTCCTAAAGCTTGACTATAGGTGGTCCTTAGTCGAGCTTGGAACCTTGAAGAATCCCCTCATTCAAAAGCTCACCAAAGAAAACTTTTTTTGGGATAAAACCTTAAAGGGAAAAAAAGTAGGTTCCTTAAGGCCTGGGGATTGGCCAGTGGGTCATTGTGTCTTAGCAACAGTGTGATGGACACAAAGACCCTTGATCACGGCCTCAACATGTGATGCAATGTTGATCTACACTTCATTGCACATCACCACACCTTCTCGGACCTCTTCTTTGGATTGGCTTATGTCTTCTCTTCTCTCATGGCTTCTTGCCTTCTCCATCAGGTCAGACCACACGCCTAGCTCCTTCTCATCACATTGAGAATCCAAGTAAGGTACCTCATACATCATTCCACAAGTGTATCAGTTCTCAAGAGGTAAACCTATCAAAGACATATTGAACTAGATAAGATCAGTTTACTCCCTTGTTTAAGATGGTGAGGAGTGACTGCTCTGAACTGCCACTTTAATCCTCACTTGTTGAGCTCTTAAGCTCCTTCTCTTATCACATAAGCTCCATACCATGGACCTGCAAGAATAAGGTGAGTGCTTTCCCGGATCGACCGGATTTAAAGTAATGCAAACTTAGGGCGCAAAGATAAATGTCAAGTTTCAAAGGATATCTTGAAGATCGAAAAAATGGAATATTTTCGCAAGGCGATAACCACTACTTGGGGGAAGAAGAGGAAAGAGGTAACCACCTTGAGAGGAGTACATAAGGAACACCAAGATAGAGAGTCAAGGGACACAAAATACACAACAGAAAATTTAGCACTTAGAGCATTTTAGGCAATTTTCTGTGCTTTATTCTCGAGCTGCGCCTCAACTAGGTTAACGAAGTCTTAGGTGGTTATAACTAGGGAACTCGCCAACATGTCTTGCGGCCGAGGCTTTACCTGTTGTAAAGCTCATTCACGAATTCAGAATAAGACCTTCTTTTGCGCTCTCGTTTATTTGATTATTTACTTTGTCTGTTTTGATGGTCTGATTGCTTGAAGTTTGGCTTAGCAATAATCCGGGACCTCTGGGAAAGTTAGGGTTTCTTGACTTTCCTTTTTTGCGGAAATCGACAGTGAAAATTTCAGTTCCCACAATGGAGTAGAAGTGGCTCAAATGTTCCGGCTTGGCATGAAGGTTGTGTTTAGCCGCATAGCCGAGGACGTTGTTAGTCAAGGATTAGACCGTGGCACTTTCGTGTTAACATTAAGGTCAAGTTAGTTTATAATTGTCCTTAAAGGGGATGCTGAATTCTTGTTCGAGCTTTTACGGGAAGGCATAGCTGGCTGAGGCCAAAGAACGGTCGTCGAGATTGGTAGGCCAAGTATGCCGGAATTTTCTGTGTTAAGATGGCCGATGATGGTAGAAAATGATTTTCTGCTTTAGGTTTTCAGTTATACGATGAATATTTCGTATAATGTTTCCTTTAGTCCTACGAAAATTGTTTTTTTTTTTCTGAGAAAGACGAAGCCTAAGAAGCTTGATAAAGAACATGTGCAGAGTCAATTGCAGGATGTTTACCTGCTTGGATGTAACCGAGAGGATTGAAAGGCAGAAGCCAGCAAGCCGCAGGACTGAAGAATAAGATCTGCTAGATTGTACTGCGAAGAGATAAAGTTTAGATTGGTTGTCCAAAGTCGCATCATACAGCTTCCTTTTTTGCTATGCGAAAATACTTCTTCGTAAAACCTGTTATGTTTATATTTGAAAGTTTCTTCGTATGATTTGATATGATTATACGAAGGGTTTTTCATGTAAGTTTTACAAGAAGGGCTTATCGTAGAAGTGAATAGAGAATGTTTCTGGCAAATTACTCGTGATGTTTGCGTGCGAGGATTAGTTTTCCTCATTTGCATTTTCTTATCGGAAAGTCATTTCGCATGATACCAATCATGTTTCCGCAGACTATTTATTATAAAAGGTTTTGTTTATAAGAAAGTAATGGGTGACCGGTTTTATGAAGTTTATTAATCGTCGCAATGTATATAGATGTCAAAGTAGCGATCTTTCCGCAAATTTTTCAAGAAACATTTACACTTTGATTTTGATCCTTGGTCTTGGAGTCACTCATGGAGTTTTACCGAAGGTTATTTTATTATGATCTAGTCGCGGAACGTTTTCGTTAGTTTCTAGAGCGGAAATGAATCGGTCAAACCAGCGGTAGATCTAGTCAACAAGCGGGGAGAAAGTGTTCCCTTTGTTCTGCTTGCTGCTACTTGTGTTCTCGTTTTTGCTTTGTCGCAAATGTTTTTTTATTCCGAGGTAAAAAAATTTAAAGTATGGGAGCATACGATATAGTTTACGTACCTCCTCCCTATTTTTGTTACTAAAGAAAACGTCTGAATCGATATTTTTAAGGATTGTGTACCTTTTCTCAGCGAAGATTCGTATGATCGATAATCTGATTCAATTTAAAGACGAAGTTGGGATTGTGACTTGGTGGTTTTCAGGTTGACGACTTGGAATATGTTGGTTTTGAGAATATTGCTAGGAACGAGTTGGTTTTAAGATGACGTTCGTGTCTCCATTTCTTTTTTTCTCTTTAGGAAGGGAGCTGAGTATGCATGGCGATCGTTTTCACGTTTTTTTGTTCCGAGAAATTAGATCGCTTTGCAAGATATGCCTTAACTGCTAAGGAACAATAGATCGAGATAGGGAAAATCACCTAAAACTTAGTTCGCGAGACTATCCACCTAGATTTTAAGTTCCCTAAAGTTTACAGCAATCTTCAAATCGGTTTTGTCTCTTAATATATTTCTACGATAATTCCAAATCTGATATCAAAAATTTCCAAAGTCGAACAGACCTTACTTTTCTAGGAGATTCGGGTTTGCCTCTACTCCGTTTTGCTTGCTTATTTCCCATTCCTCTTCTGTGTCTGTCAACTTCTTACGGATGGGGAGAATATTGATTCTTTCTGGATTTCTCTACTTTCCTGGTCGCGTTTAGGCTGGAGTCTGTCTTGCGATTTTGGTTCGATCCAATTTTTTCGATCTGGATTTCAGTCCATGTATTGTTGGTTATACGAAACTAGGTGATCGGCCCGCACCCTGTGCGGGCATAAACCGATTCAAATATGGATTAAGTAGTGCAAAGTTTTAGCAGTAACGGATTTTATATCATAAGACCACCGTCTTTTGGAGAAAGCATCAAGCACAGGAAAATGTTCGTACTCGAATTTTACACGGATGAGATAGAACAAAGAAACTTTAGTATGAAGAGGTAGTCGTTCCGGTTATGCATAATTACAACGTCCGAAAATAATTTGTGTGTTTAAGAAGATATTTTAATGAACGTCCTAAATATTGTCGGGAAGTTTATGTAGACATATTAAAAGAAAATATAAAAAAATTGAAAGTATTGGTGATAAATTATATCAGCTATGAAGTACTTGTCTTGATAATGAAAACAACTTCCATTAAAAACCTGCAAAAAAATGTATTTAATTTTGTAAGGAAGTGGACGTGTTACATAATTTGAAATATTTATTCTTTTCTATTCTTTATTGAA
>CAJHQP010004709.1:0-52550 GCA_905132765.1 Moricandia arvensis | reverse complement strand
TTCGCAATCCCGAGGTGTGATTTAACACGTTGCGTATTACCTGCGGGGTCTTTGCAGAGAAAGAAATAGAAGATTTGGAAGCGTTGATGAGCTGTCCCGAGGAGATCCTATAACGGTGAAGGATGTCCATGAGTGCTATGCAGCTGCTCTCGTCTGTATCCAGGAAGAACATCGTGTCATCCGCGAAGAGAAGGTGATTTAGTCGTGGTGCATGAGTGGCGACTTTCAGTCCCGAAAGATGACCGCTGCGTTGGGCTCGTGTGCACAGACCCGAGAGGACCTCCCCGCATAGGATGAAAATATAAGGCGAAAGCGGATCACCTTGTCGAATGCCTCGCGAAGGTTGCAGCCTGCCGTGAACCGAGTCGTTGACTAGAAAGGAATAGGAGACAGAAGTGACGCATTGCATGATCAAGGTGACCAGCCGTGGTGAGAAGCCAAAACGTTCCAGTACCGTCTCAATGAAGTTCCATTATAGCCGATCGTATGCTTTACTCATGTCTGTCTTAACTGCCATAGAGCAGTTTACAACTGCCGCAGATGTCTTGAGCGTGTGCAATATCTCATGAGTGATCAAGACGTTGTCCGAGATAGCTCTACCCGGAACGAAAGTCGACTGTGTGTCAGAGATGATATCCTGTAGGGTTGTCTTAAGTCGGAGAGAGATGATCTTTGTGATCACCTTGTATGTTACGTTGCAAAGAGCAATGGGTCGGTAGTCGGAAACCAGTTTTGCGCCCTGAGACTTAGGGATGAGTCGGACATAAGTGACGTTTGTAACTGGTGGCAGAGAACCCGTGTTGAAGAAAGCCTCAACTTCCGAGACTAAAGAATGCCCAATGGTTGCCCAGTTGGAGTGGAAAAAGCTGGCCGAGAAACCGTCGGGTCCAGGGGCTTTATCCTGGTGGATGAGGAATAAGGCGGCTCTTATCTCCCGAGCCTCGGGAATCGCTGAGAGACGAGTATTTGTTTCAGCTGATATACTCGGTTGAATTGCTGAAAAGACCACTTCCTTCATCGCCTCAAGTGATTGAGGAGAAGATTCTGAGGTGAAGATTGCAGAGAAATAATCTGAGATTTGGGCTGCGATTTGCTCCTCCTCAAAGAAAGCTGTTCCATCCGAGCTCTCTATCACGGACAATCTATTACGCGCTTGCCGACCTTTTGCCACAGAGTGAAAGTATCCTGAGTTCTTGTCTCCCGCCGCAAGCCACATAACTCGGCTCCGTTGTCGCCAAAATTCCTCCTCCGCTTTATAGGCCCTTAGCAGTTTGGAGTTTAGTGTGGCTATATGCATATCATCTCCTTGAGGGTCCGTCATTGTTGTATCTAGGTCCTGTTTCAGTTTCATGATCTCCTCTTTGCTGTTGAAATGTTTCTCTCGAGTCCAATTTGAGATTGCTCGTCGGCAAGCAGCTAGTCTGTTGTGAATTGGGAGCGATGCATCAGCGTTCCAGATATGCACAATCAGCTCCTTAATCTCTGGGTTATCTCGGAGCCTCCGATCAAATCTAAATAGGCGGTTTTGGTGTCTCTTCGACGAGTCAAAAAGAGTGATTAAAGGTCTGTGATCTGAGCTTTCAAAAGCTAGGTATTGGCATCTCCCTGTAGTACCGGCTTTGAGTAAATACAGAGACTTCTTCTTCTTTATTTTCCGGATCGTTTCAACATTGTTACCATACAAGGAGTACCGGCTTTGAGGGAATGAAAACAATGCATTTGCACCGGGCCCCTCTATTTTTATCAATTTTTCTTTACAAACTAGAGCTTTAATTTTTTGAATACTTGTAGAATAGACTACATATTTTAATAGTATATATAAATTCTCACAACATATTTATTTTGGCTGGCCCAATAATAAAGTGAGCCGGCCCTGCATACAAGTATATATACTAAGGCTTAGACAATCATAACTCGACAGCTAGACATCTTATCCATTGAGCTTAGGGATTGCAGAGGGGCAAAACGGTTGCTCATTGGACACTGCACCTTCCTCAAACTTTCCTGTTGCACCTTTTGACTAGTTTGGAACCGTTGCCGATGCTCTTTTGTGAAGCTGTATTAGCTGTCTTGGTAATGGGCCTTTCCTTCAACTGATTTGCACCTGGACAGCCCATTTGTGTGGCCTCTCTTACAGACACCAGATATTAGTCTGAGTCTACCTTGAAATTGGATGTATCTGATTGACAATGCCTGAAATTTAATCTAAAAGGCTTTACAAAAAATCAGTAAAACACACACTCTTGTCTTGTCTCACTGTTAACTTGTAATGTTATCGTAGCAAAATCAATACTGATGCGGACTTTGCCTAATTATATGCATATCTAGTTAGCTAGCAGCGATGGCAATAGAGTAGTCAATTTAATCGATACGTTAAATATTTGATCGTAACAGCTTTGTTATAAAGCATTTTACAATAACATTTGTTTAATTATGAAAAGTACTATTGATCTTTCTCTAGATTTTTGCATTCTTGTGGCACCTTTGGATATTGCTTTCTGTCCGAGCAATAGTCGTAATCAAGGTTCACCTTCCTAGCATTCATGTAAAGCTTCTTCTCTCTAGAGCTTAGCTCCCAATTCTCTTTGCGGTTCCACCAGAATTTAGGAGAAAAGCATTTCTCTATGCCCATAAACTCAGTCACACACCCATCAATCTTTGAGGCTTGGAACTTTGCAGTGTAAGGCATCTCCTTGGGGTCAACCATTGACCCGTTCTCCACACTCCCATGCATGAACATGGTCTGCATCGATGGGTAGTAAATGTTTGGATTCTTCCTGTACACTCGGATCGGTGTATCATCTACATAGAACCTGAAAAATTTGTAGAAAAATAACATTATTTTTTGTTACTGATATATGGTTATCAAATGATTAAATGATTAAAAATACTCACACAACTTGATATGGGTTCCAAAGAAACCTATAGGAATGGTAATCTTTGGTTGGATCAAACCAAAGACGAAACCTCTGATCTTTATTTCCTTCACCGTATACAAACATATTTGTATTCAGCAAATACGCTGGCCCGTTACCCAAAATCTGGAAACTGAGCTCGTCGTCGCGGCTTGATTTGGATCTTAACTGCAATATAACATTTTAAGATCAAAACATATTTCAAGAAACCCTCAAGAAGTTTATTTCATTATTACTTACGTAGAAGGAAGTAATGACTCTAGTAGACTTGGTTTGGGGTGCCTTGATTCTCATGTTGAAAGATCCTGAACCGTATATATTGTTGGACTCAAACCCGGACCCTGTTAAGGAACATGTGACCAAACATAAGCACCGTACAGACACCACATATAGGGACAAAACACACACCCAAATAGATAGAAAAGATAGAAACCAACCAGATTTATGATCGAGGGTGAGGTGGAGCTCAGAGGTTTTATTAATAACCAAAGCTGGGTGTCCCCATGTTGTGTAGTAGTTATCGCCCCATGTCACGAACCCGTCTTCACCTCGAGCCGCCGCTGCAACGGTTACAACTATTATAACCATCAGTAGATTGTTCTGATCAGATCCGCTCATCTTCATATCTCTCTTCTTTGCTTATCTCTTACTTCTTCACTTATAACAGAACACGACTCTCCTTGGCTATGTTATATAGCAGCCACGTACGTGTTAAGTTCTTTTTTTTTTTTTCACCAAAGTGTTGGTCAACAGTCTTAGTCAATAGTCTTAATCAATAGTCTTAATCAATAGTCTTGGCCAATAATTTTGAATAGTCATTAATATAACCATTTATTCCAATTAATGACTATGATCTTGTCTCCATCTTCATTATCTATTTCGACATAAAATCTACATATTCATTCTCAAACGAAAGTTAAGTTTTCTATTCATTTTTTATATCTTGTTTTATGTTATATTTGCATTTGCTATCATTTAACTATTTATTTACTAGTTAATTTCTGCATGTTTTCTAATTGTCTAGCTGTCTAATTGCCAAACAACCTAGCTTCCAAATGTCTTAGCTGTCTTGCTGCCTAGTGACCTAACAACCTAAAGAGTTGATAACCTGACGATCTAGAGAACTGACGACCTGAAGAACTAGAGAGCTAACAACCTAATTGCCTAACTAGAGAAGAGATCTAATCACCCAAGAGAAACCTAATCGCCTATCTCAATAAGAGACCTTACTCCTAGCTTTCTAACTAAAGGAGAGACCTAATCGCATATTTGAAAAAGAGACTTTTCTCATAGCTTCCTAACTAAAGGAGAGATCAAGACGACTAGCTAAACAAAGAGCTCCCTCGGTCAATCAGACCCCATACCGCACATATAAGATATTACCGAAGAACTATGTTTGACTTGATTTCGATAAATAAGTATGCAGTCTTCCAAAGGCACAACTCACAATATATTTAACTTCATCAATGACCAGCTTTTGGAATCCCTTATTTTTTGGTCTAAGATTGGGAACCTTATATCTCGAAGATACACCACCATTAACATGGTATGAGTTCAAAGGACATCTCATCAAAGCATAGAGTAATGGATGTGGAATAGAATTCAAGGAGCATAGAGAAGACTTCTTTATCACACAATCAACCAAAAATCCTAACTCTATTTCCTGAATGGATTTTAGGTAACAATCTATTCATTTCATCATCACAGTCCATGTCAATTAATTAGGATGTGTTTTTGTTCTAGTATAGTCCATCTAGCTAGGTTTGTAGCTGTTTGCGGTTAAATTTTTTTTGTAGTGTGGTGAAAGCTGTTACTAGCTTGTTTTATACGAAACAAGCAATGCATCACAAAAGCTACAATTTCCCGATTCAATTTTTGTTAGCTTTAAATAGATGTCTATACATCGTTAACTCCAACAACTCTATTTATCTTTGATTAGTAATCATTTGGGTCATTATATTCTAAACATTTTCATTATGGTAAATCATTGATAAGGTCTTGCAAGTCCTTAAGAGCATGATTAAGGGGGAGGAGGGTTTTTAAGGGGTTCTTAGTGGGCGAGGTCCACTAAACCACTTTTTAATGTTCTTAAATAAGAATCCAATTTGCTTGGGTTCTTGTACAATTCATGGGTCCCACTGACACGTGGCGGCCCGTGATTGGTTCGTTTTTTAATGTTTTCTAGGGATAAACATGGTCTAATATTATTTGTTTATACATACAATTATTCATTTTTCACTAATTACATATTCGTAGTAAAGTTCATTATCTTTCTAGACCATTTTCTAAATTTTTAATAAAACTGCTGGTTACTGCATTGTTTTTTCCCTTCGTTCTGATCCATTTATCACAAGATTTCCGTGTTTGTTTCCTGCAGTAGTCTCTCTAGATGGAAAGCTGTAATGCTGACAATTGTTATGTTGATAAATACTGTAACAATATTTACATGACCATGCCACTAACACTACCAGTCTCACTCCTTCCTAATAGCTAACATAAATATTTAATGTAATTAACCAGAGAAAAGGAGGTTTGTCGTTTGTGGTTAGTGATCAAAATAATAAATACATTTTCAAGATTAGAGAGATCATTAAGATTTGCTGAAATGGATGGTGACTGTTGGTTGGCTTGAATAATTAATTAGGTTTAGCAAAACGTGCAGCCAACTCTCTAACTTTCATAGTTTGTTTGCTCCGTTTATGGTAACTACGGGAAGAGACTGCCAAAGAGTTGCCACCAAGACGACAGCTCATTGCACAACATGTCAATACGACAGTATACCACGTCCCTTACGTGTTCAAACTATGCATTTATATTGTCATCAGCAGAATCACATACAAATTACATTTGCAGAATTGATGAAATATACGAGAGATTTAAAAACTGAGAGAATTAGGTGTTGAACTAACGAGATCTGATTTAGACCAGACCACATACCATTGTGTTAGTACCCTGGTCGAGGTTGAAGCGCTTTCAAATGTGAAACTTCACCTCATTTTATGATAATTAATTAGAACCCGAAGAAAATATATTTAGGATATAACTATTTTATTCTTTAAGTAAAAAGGAAAATGCAAAAGATTTTAGTTATATTTTTGGGAAATTTCATAAAAATATCTCAACTAAAATATGTTAAGCTTTTTCTTACCATATCCAGTTTAGTATTTAACTAATTATTTTATTATTTTAATACACTAACTACAAATTATATTCATTTTAATACTCAAACTATATTTATTTTAATAAAAATATTTATATAATTTAAAATAAATTTAAAAAATCTTCAAATTTTAAAAACAAATCTTCATAATATTTTAATTTTATTCTAAGTTTTAGGAATAAAAGAAACTAAGTAGTGGATAACCTACAAAAATAATTTTAGATTTAGTTTTATCATCCAGTTTATTTTTTTTCTAAAACTTAAAACAACCCTTTTTAATGAAAATTAAATCTTTCACAAATTGATCCAAATTTTCGTTACTTGTATTCCTAAAATATAAAATTATAGTAAGAATTTTAAGATTTATTTAAAATTTTAGAGATTCGTAAAAGTTTGTGTGAAATTTATTAATATTTTCGATTAAAATAAGCGTAAGTTAGATATTAAAATGAACCTAATTTTAAAATTTAGTGTATTAAAATGAATAGTAAAAATTTGAACATTAAAAATCTTAACAACATTTGGTTGAGATGATATTTATGATAATTTTCCTTAATATCTATTTTATTGAAACATAAGCATTGCTTTATACCTAAGTTTTAGTCATGTGTGATTGTTTAATTAACAAAAAACAGAAAATTTATTAAAATGTATTTATGTAAAATAGCATTATACTATTCTTACCAAAATTATAATAAGTAAATTTGTGTCCACACAATATAAAACATGAAGTCTCACATTTAATATTCTTTTAGTAATTATGATACAAATTATTTGATAAGAAAAAATTGTTCACTTAAATAATTTACAAAAACTAAAATTTTGAAGGTTTAAATACCAAAATATTGTTATTTAATATGAAATAAAATTAAATTAACATATTAGTATTATTTGTATTTCATATATATGAACCACATTTTTTTAAACAAGCCTATTTTCATACAAAGTGAGAGACTGTATATAAAAAAACGTTAAATTAATAAATGGACATTATATAAATTTTATAATAATTTTTATATATTCTATTACAAACATTGATTTATTAACAATTCATTACGAATTTTTGTAGTGCAGATTAAAAATAAAATTAAATAGTATCTTAGATATAATTATTATATTTTATATAATTATCAATGACATTTTCTACAAATTTTACTAAAAAAATAATAAATAATATATCATCTAAAAGAATACTAAATTTATTAACTTTCATTACGAGATTTCATTGTATTTATATTAAATACAAAATTAAATATAAGATTACAATTATATAATATTATTATATACACCAAAATATTTTCTTTTCTTTTAATTAAATTAAATTTTGTTAAAAATATGTCTTCGTTTTTAAAGTACACTAGGATCGGACCCGCGCGTCCGCGCGGGTGTTTGTTTTTGATATACTTATAAACATTCAAAACACATCAATTTTATTTTATTTTAACATTTTTATTTGTGTTACTTTAGCAATTTGTTAAAATTATATTTTTATTATTATATTGTGTTATATATTTTTTATTGGATATATGTTGGATCAGTTATTATGTAATTTCTTTTTTAAAAGTTGTAACTATGTATTAAATACACTGCTTTTACATATTTAAAAAATTAATTGAATTTAAATCCAAATATGTGTGTATATATATGTATTTTTAAAAAATAAAACATTACATAAATGATTTTCAAAAATAAAAATAAAAATATAAAACATGTGTCTGACCTGAAAGTTGAGTTTATTTAAGAAAATATATTATAAATTTTAAAATAACTAAGAAAAAATTAGGTTTATACAGCAAGTAATGTATAGTTTATATTTTGCTTTACAGTGAAAGTTAATTATATATTTAATGAAATTGTAATCAACAAATCATGATATTATCCTCCATAGGTAGAGATGAGTATTAAATTAATCAAAGTCTAGATATTGATCTGTGCGTCCACGCGGATTATGGTTTTCACTTTTTGTTACTAAACCCACCTCATACAAATAAATTGAATGAGTAATTATGATAAAAAATTGTGACAAAGATGGGCCAGAATAATAACTAAATTTTGTAGAAACCCAAATATTATTGGCAAACATATTTTTTAAGGAAAATATACCTAATTTTTTGATTGTTTGTAACTTTTTTGTCGGTGTTACAACTTCTCTCATCTTCTTTCTTGTTGATTACTTTTTAACAAATAAGTTAGCTAATGGTAAGCATTTAAATTATTATTCTCTTTACGATAATATGTATCGTCATTCTAAACAGACCCTTATAAGTATAATGTATCCATGATTTGTACTAATACATAAGTTAATAGTATAAATGGCTAGATTTGAGAGACATGTATAATAGATTATTTCTTTTTAAAACAAATACAATTTATAGCATATATTTGTAAATTTTAGCTAAAATATATATGTGGTTAATTAATTGCTAAGATCGCATGAGCAAAGTGTGGATATAACGTTTTCATTTATAGAATATATACTCATTATAATTAGTGATAACAGAAAAAGATTATGAATATTTGTCAAATATGGATAAGTTAGAAAAAATAATTGGTTGTCTATATTTTAGGAATGTTTTTATAAGATATAGAAAATTTTGATAACCCAAAAACGTTTAGTTTGTTTATAATGTATAATTTAAATATATTTATATATTGCAAATAATATCGTGTACATACGGAATATAAGTGGGTTAAATTAAAATTTGAATACATAATTTAAACCGGTGGATTTGCAGATAATAGTCTATCTTATAATTATTTCTTTTATAATATTAATTTATGTATTAGACATGTTTGAAGATAACCTATTAATTTTTGTATAAATGACATGTTTGCTAAACCATTTCATTGATAATAATTTTTTAATCATGATATATATTGGATCGAAATCAAGTGGTTAAGTATTTATACAAATTGTTTTTTTATGTGGTGAACTAAACTTTAAATTATTGGTTTTGATCCTGTAGACCGTATCATATTTGGTATTGAATCACATTTGTTTTGATTTCTGCAGAATAATTTTAAACCGAGGTATATTCAATAACAAACCACGTGAGTTTAGGTGCACTTGGTTTTGTAAAAACTTTTGGGCTGGGTTGTTAAGTTATTAAACGACTGTGTTTAAGTCTAGTGGCATTCAATGGTAAATATTAAGAAAAAGTTAGAGTTAATTACAAATTGTACTTAAGATATATGTTTTAGAATATAAGTAAAAATGATTTATTTTAGAATATAAGATATATATTTTGACATTTAATTCAATTTCTCGGTTTAATAATTTAAAGATGGTTTTGATGCAGTGATATAGACTCTGGTGAAAAGAAATAATAAAACTCATTTTATGGTTACAAATATACAAAATATAATTATTGGGTCAAACAAATTAGTAATGGGCTTATTGTGAGCATATGTCCATATAAGAGTTGATTTAATTTGTGTTTGGATGTAGGGATAATATCAATGGCAGAGAATTGTAATTTTTGTGGAAAACTAAGGGATATTTCCTATTTGTACCTCTTTTAATAGATTAGATATTAAATTTTAGTTTTTATTTGATTAACAATCTTTTGCTAGCATTTTTTTGTAAAAGATAACTTTTTATGAACACTACTAACTTTTATCTTTTGCTAAGAGTAAGAGTTATGGACTTTAAACCCCCATAATTTCCTCCAGATCTAGAATCAGGTTTTAAATATTCCATTTTAAAGAATATTCTTCAGTTCCAAAGGAAGTTTGAAACCGAAGCACAAGGAAACCAACACCTTGCACTACTAGTAGGCTACCAACACTTTGATTACTAACCTTTTTTCTTTCCTCCGGAATATGAGTGATGTTCAGTTACCTCTGAAATAATGAACGGTTATAGACCCCGTTGCATGAGGGTTCAGATGAAACATGTGTTTACATTGAAATCATCAAAAGTAAAAGTGTTGGAATCCGATGATACCTATTAGAATCTGGAATCTGGCCTGATAATAAGGTGAACTTTTTCTTTTCTTTTTTAGTTTTATCAGAGCATAAAACTCTACGTAGATGTAAAGTCTAATTTAAAAAAGTCTAATTTAGTTTTATATAAACAAGACGAGAACCAGATGTATACAAAAATTAGTTTTTGCGGATATGAAGTTTATGCAGTTCTTCTCATACATTGAATCTTAAAATTTAATGGTTAGATCACTTATCTTTCAGATGATTAACTTTGTTTTTGAGAATAGTTTTAGTCGTAATTTATAATTTAGTAAGATAATAGAATTTGATGTAATAATATAGATAAAAACTACTACATAGTCAGACAATAGTTATTTTGTGTTGCTCTTCTTTAAAGCAATTTGGGGTAATGCTTTCGTCCTTCATTTTCTTGCGAGGAGTTGGATCTAGTTTCCTTTAGGGTTTTGGTTTCCATTGTCTTTCCGGATCTGTGTTTCTGCAGCAGTTATAGTGAATCTGAACCATCAACCGAGATTATCCATCTGGCTCTTATTTTGCATTTCAAACTTGTTCAATAGCTTTAGCTGAAACTAATTCTAGACAAATTTAACAAAGGAAATGAAGATGAAAACCTATCTAGACGATGAAAATTATTTTTTATGTTTTTACTAAAGGTAGAAGTCCACCTGCTATTGTGGGAACATGAACACCTTATCTACCTTATTTTGAAATAAGAATCAGTTTGGTATCGCTAATGTAGCATTTGTGATGGTTGTCCTCGCTAGTTTTCTGGTGCGTAAATACCATTACTTTCTCTTTATTGTTTATGGCATTTTTCTATGATGTACCTACCATATAATAAATCAGATTCAATAAAAAATAATGTGTTAAAAACGAGTTTGATCAGAACCAATCCATTTGGAATTGGACACTGATGAAGGCACATGAACTTTCTTCATTATGTACAATTGTAGAATTAGTGTACATTACACAAACTAGTATTAGTTAGTTAAGAAAAAATAAAATGAACGGGAGCACATGCCCCCATAGGTCTTCACCTGAGTGGCGCCCATGGTCACCCGCCTCATTTGTCAGTCCTAGCAGTATCCGTCTTGTCCAGCGATGGATCTTCTAAGGCTATATACTTTTCACTAGGTTTGCGAGGTAGTAGTAATAACAAGTCCTCAACTACTTGTTCTCGCAGCATAGATAGGTTATGTTTCTTGAAATATAATGCATTGAATCGACGGTTCATTCTCGGGATTTGTAATCACAATTGTGGATACATGTTGCTGTGTATATACTACTAGACTTGGGGAACTTTAGGATGAATTTCTTTCAGATTAGAGCTTTTGTAGTCTCCATTGTATCTTAGCCCTTCCCATCAGTTTTTTTATTTGGACTGAATCCTTTCTCTCCGTTGTCATTGTATAATCTTTCTTTGCTGTAAAACATATTGTCATCTACTCTAAACTGTCTTTTGCAACAGATTATGCGCAGAGGAGTAGGAGAAGAAATGGAAAAGCTGCCAAACTCTCTTTGAAACGTCTTTCTTTTGCTCTTCCCTCGTGACTATTCCTTAAAGACTCTTTAACTTTTACTTACCTAAGAAAGTACATTTAGTCCTCAAGAAACACGAAGTCCGAAATGGAACCCAAAGCCATCAAAAACTAAAACTCCGTTGTGTAGTGAAAGTATAACATTTTTAGTCACTATTCCTAAATATCATTAGAGTTTAAGGTAATTTACTAGACTTTAATCCGAGCTTACAAAACGCTAATACATTTTTTATTGATAATTGCTGTAAACTTTTGCATGAAGTTATTTGTTTTGATTAGATAAAACATAATTTGAAACTTTACTATTATGATGGTTTTCAAAATGAGAGGATGTAAATATTTTAAATGTTTTTTAATCCAAATATGTTAAATATTGTTCGTAATGAATAATTTCGTAGTTGCACGGTTAAATATAAAATTTAGTGAAATCTATTTTATTCGGACCCAAGGTCGAATCTGTAAATCCGGTGACCCGTAGATAATCCAATTTAGATTTATTGAAAGATTCATTAACTAAAAATATGATAAAATTTGGTAAATTTTTACCATTAACCCGTAAATTGATACTGGTTGAAAAAAATCTCATAGTTTTTAATTTATTAAACTTCTGATAGAAATTATTAATAGTGCATAAAATAAAGTAAACTATTTGAATTGTAAATATTTTGATTTTGATGAACTTTTACTATGTCATTTTTATTTAAATGTAGAGAATGATATGGGAAACCAAAATTTATTAATATGGTTCAATACTAACTTATTTTCGTTATCGATATGTCTTTCATTTTTTTTTTGAATAATCTTGAGTTAGACACACCATCCTATTTTGAAAGGTTTTGTGACTTTGAAAAACCAAAATTCATGATAGAAGACATTGATGGGAACTGATACAAATATGTGTCGATGGAACATTTATTTATAAGAAATAGTTTGCCTAAGCTTTTCCCTTTTCTCACGGCGTTAGATTAGTTTTTAAAAAAAAATTAGTTGTTACCAGTTTTGAAAGCAAATAGGGTGGTGTATACTGAGTGTGGAATTTTAATTAAAGAATCATATTTTGGATCTATATTCTTACCTTTAATTTAGACTGATATATTTTGATACTGGAAAAAATTATATTTAACTGTATAATATGTTTAATATGTATGAATTAAAAATATGTCACAATAGAATTCAAATACAACTCTAAATTAAAGATTAGATTTTAGAATTCGTCTTCGGCATAGCGAACTAAGAACATCTCCATCGGTTAAGGACCCCTATGGAGTCCTTAACTTTTTTTTTTTTTGATTTTTTAAAAAAAAAAAAAAAAAAAAAAAAACTAACCAATCGTGGGTCGCCACGTGTCAGTTGGGCCCACGAAACAGTGTAAAAGACCGCTCCTTAAATTGGGGTTTTTAGGACATGTCCTTAACAAAAGTGGTGGGGCCCACCACCATTTTTTGTTAAGGACCCCTCCTAAGGACCTCCAATGGAGGTGGTCTAAAGCCTTCGTCTCAAATCTCACTACTCTTAGAAATTTTAGTGGTTAATATGTATAAATTATTTTTAAAATATTAATTAAAAAAAACTGAGTAATGCAAAAATAGATGATGAACGCGATAGTAAAAATACAAATATTTAATGTTTGGTTAGAAAAATATTTAATGTGGTTTACCAGTTGACTATTTTCCACAGGAAAATGTATTATTGGAAACGATGTGACATACATAGTCCAAGATATTTTGGTTGTGTTCTTCTTCTAGCATATGCTACGTCATGATGTTTTATTCATGTGTCCACAAGATTGACCATTTTTCCAATTCAAGATACTCTTCACATCTTTTATACATGATCAAATTCATCATAATAACAATTTATTCAAAATAACCATTTTAATGACATGCCATTTTAACCCACTCAATAAATAACCATTTAAATACTATTCACCTTTTTAATAAAATGCTTATTTAGCCATTCTATTCACCTTTTTACATCCAAAACTCGGTACTATATCTAAATTGACTATTTATTGGGTGGATTATGATGGCATGTTCATATCATGAAGATTTTTAAGTTGATAAAAATGACAATAGATTTAAAACGACAACAAATTTAAAACGACCACAAATCTAAAAATTTGATAGAATGGTGATATCATACAACTAGATTGTTAGAGATAATCGACAAAATTGATAGAACATCTATATTATAACAATGAGATTACCATATATTAACCAACAAAAATCTATTAAAATGGTGAAAACGATAAATTTGATAGAGCATTGATATCATCATGGCAATATTGCTAGAAAAAACCGAAAGAAATCTGAAAACATTTTCTTTTTGAAAACGACAACAAATCGACAAAATTGATAGAACATTGATATCGTAATGATTGTCGAAGATAACCGACAAAAATCTAAAAAGGTAATAATTGGTGAAACTAAACGACAACAACTCAACAAAACTGATAGAACGTTAATATCGTAATGATGAGATTATCGGAGCTAACCGACAAAAACTAAAAAGTAATAGTTGGTGAAATTAAACGACAACAAATCGACAAAATTTATAGAACGTTGATATCGTAATGATGAGATTGTCGGAGATAACCGGCAAATCTATAAATAATAATTGGTAAAATTAAATGACAACAAATCGACAAAATTGATAGAAGTTGATATCGTAATGATGAGATTGTCGGAGCTAACCAACAAAAATCTAAAAAAGTATAATTGGTGAAATTAAACGACAACAAATCGACAAAATTGATAGAACGTTGATATGTAATTATGAGATTCTCGGAAATAATCAACAAAATTCTAAAATATAATAATTATTGAAATTAAACGACAACAAATCGACAAAATTGATAGAACGTTGATATCGTAATGATGAGATTGTCGGAGCTATCCGACAAAAATCTAAAAAGTATTATTGGTGAAATTAAACGACAACAAATCGACAAAATTGATAGAACGTTGATATGCAATGATGAGATTGTCGGAGATAACCGACAAAAATCTAAAATATAATAATTATTGAAATTAAACGACAACAAATCGACAAAATTGATAGAACGTCGATATCGTAATGATGAGATTGTCGGAGCTATCCGACAAAAATCTAAAAATTATTATTAGTGAAACTAAACGACAACAAATCGACAAAATTGATAGAACGTTGATATGTAATGATGAGATTGTCGGAGATAACCGACAAAAATCTAAAAAATAATAATTATTGCAATTAAACGACTACAAATCGACAAAATTGATAGAACGTTGATATCGTAATGATGAGATTGTCGGAGCTATCCGACAAAAATCTAAAAAGTATTATTGGTGAAATTAAACGACAACAAATCGACAAAATTGATAGAACGTTGATATGCAATGATGAGATTGTCGGAGATAACCGACAAAAATCTAAAATATAATAATTATTGAAATTAAACGACAACAAATCGACAAAATTGATAGAACGTCGATATCGTAATGATGAGATTGTCGGAGCTATCCGACAAAAATCTAAAAAGTATTATTAGTGAAACTAAACGACAACAAATCGACAAAATTGATAGAACGTTGATATGTAATGATGAGATTGTCGGAGATAACCGACAAAAATCTAAAAAATAATAATTATTGCAATTAAACGACTACAAATCGACAAAATTGTTAGAACGTCGATATCGTAATGATGAGAATGTCGGAGCTAACCGACAAAAATCTAAAAATAATAATTGGTGAAAATAAACGACAACAAATCGACAAAATTGATAGAACGTTGATATGTAAGGATGAGATTGTCGGAGATAATAGGCAAAAATCTAAAAATAATAATTATTGCAATTAAACGACTACAAATCGACAAAATTGTTAGAATGTCGATATTGTAATGATGAGAATGTCGGAGCTAACCGACAAAAATCTAAAAAATAATAACTGGTGAAACTAAACGACAACAAATCGATAAAATTGATAGAACGTTGATATGTAATGATGAGATTGTCGGAGATAATCGACAAAAATCTAAAAAATAATAATTATTGAAATTAAACGACTACAAATCGACAAAATGTTAGAACGTCGATATCGTAATGATTAGATTGTCGGAGCTAACCGATAAAAAACTGAAAAAAATAATTGGTGAATTAAACAACAACAAACTGACAAAATTGATAGAACGTTAATATCGTAATGATGAGATTGTCGAGATAACCGACAAAAATCTAAAAAAAAATATTTAGTGAAATTAAACGACAATAAATCGATAAATTGATAGAACGATGATATTATAACAACGAGATTGTGAGATATAACCCACAAAATCAGAAAACAAACAAAAAATTTGCTGAAAACGATAATAAATCGACAAAAGTGATAGAACGGTGATATTATAACAACGAGAATTTTTCAGAGATAAATGATGGAAATCCGACAAAAACGACAATAAATCGATAAAATATATAGAACATTGATATCTACAGAAATAACAACAAGATTAATGGAACGAAGCAACAAAAATCTGAAAACAAAAAAAAAACTCCAACCAAAAATCTAGAGAATTTTTTTAAAAAGTCAAAGTCAAGAAAAGACATAAAATGAAACTTGATTTTCAGTTTTTGTGTAGTATAAAATGGGGTTAAAAATGTTGCAGTAGTTTTTTACAAAAATCTACCCCACTGTTTATTTTTTCGTAAACAACTCTATTATTCTGCTTTCTCAACTTGCTGCTTAGATTCAGGTCTCACAATCAAGAAACCCACAACCGTTACATCCACAAAATCTACATTTAGGCTTTCTTTTATTTAATAAATCCAAAGTTCAAATGACAAGTAGAGAAAAAAGATTAGATTCTCTCACGTGAGAGTTCCCTCTCTTCATCCATACAAACATAAACCAAGCCCCAAGGGCATTTTCGTAAACACACAAAACCCTCACAGTTTCTCGTTCTATAAAACGATTCACGATCACAGGATTAAACTCTCCCCCTCTCTCTCATTCCTCTCTCTCTCTCCTCGTAACAATGGCGGCGGCGACTTCATCTTCTCCGATCTCCTTCACCACCAAACCTTCCCCAAAATCCCCTCTACCCATTTCAAGACTCTCCCTTCCCTTCTCCTTACTCCCACAAAAACCCTCCTCCCGTCTCCACCGTCCCCTCTCCATCTCCGCCGTCATCAACCTCCCCGCAATTCCTCCTCCGGAAAAAACCGAAAAGAACAAAACTTTCATCTCCCGCTACGCTCCCGGCGAGCCTCGCAAGGGAGCTGACATTCTCGTCGAAGCCCTCGAGCGTCAAGGCGTCGAAACCGTCTTCGCTTACCCAGGAGGCGCTTCCATGGAGATCCACCAAGCCCTAACTCGCTCCTCCACCATCCGCAACGTCCTCCCTCGTCACGAGCAGGGAGGAGTCTTCGCCGCCGAGGGGTACGCTCGTTCCTCCGGTAAACCGGGAATCTGCATTGCCACTTCGGGTCCCGGAGCTACCAACCTCGTCAGCGGTTTAGCCGACGCAATGCTCGACAGTATCCCGCTCGTTGCCATTACAGGACAGGTTCCACGTCGGATGATTGGTACCGACGCGTTTCAGGAGACACCCATCGTTGAGGTAACGAGGTCTATTACCAAACATAACTATCTTGTTCTGGATGTTGATGACATACCTAGGATCGTTCAAGAAGCGTTCTTTCTCGCTACTTCCGGTCGGCCCGGACCGGTTTTAGTTGATGTTCCTAAGGATATTCAGCAGCAGCTCGCGGTTCCTAACTGGGATCAGCATATGCGGTTGCCTGGTTACATGTCTAGGTTGCCTCAGCCTCCGGAAGATTCTCAGTTAGATCCGATCATTAGGTTGATCTCTCAGTCCAAGAGGCCTGTTTTGTATGTTGGTGGTGGGAGCTTGAACTCGAGTGATGAGCTGGGGAGGTTTGTGGAGCTTACTGGGATCCCTGTGGCGAGTACTTTGATGGGGCTTGGCTCTTATCCTCTTAACGATGAGTTGTCTTTGCAGATGCTTGGCATGCACGGTACTGTGTATGCTAATTACGCTGTGGAGCATAGTGATTTGTTGCTGGCGTTTGGTGTTAGGTTTGATGACCGTGTCACGGGGAAGCTTGAGGCTTTTGCGAGTAGGGCGAAGATTGTGCATATAGATATTGACTCTGCTGAGCTTGGGAAGAACAAGATGCCTCATGTGTCTGTGTGTGGTGATGTGAAGCTTGCTTTGCAAGGGATGAACAAGGTTCTTGAGAATCAAGCGGAGGAGCTCAAGCTTGACTTTGGAGATTGGAGGAGTGAGTTGAGCGAGCAGAAACAAAAGTTCCCGTTGAGCTTCAAGACGTTTGGTGAAGCCATTCCTCCACAGTACGCGATTCAGGTCCTGGACGAGCTAACAGATGGTAAGGCTATCATCAGTACTGGTGTTGGACAACATCAGATGTGGGCTGCTCAGTTTTACAAGTACAGGAAGCCAAGGCAGTGGCTGTCATCATCAGGCCTTGGAGCTATGGGTTTTGGACTTCCTGCTGCCATGGGAGCCTCTGTGGCCAACCCTGGCGCGATTGTTGTGGACATTGATGGTGATGGAAGCTTCATAATGAACGTTCAAGAGCTGGCCACAATCCGTGTTGAGAATCTTCCTGTGAAGATACTCTTGCTAAACAACCAGCATCTTGGGATGGTCATGCAGTGGGAAGATCGGTTCTACAAAGCTAACAGAGCTCACACTTATCTCGGTGACCCGGCTAAGGAGAACCAGATCTTCCCTAACATGTTGCAGTTTGCAGGAGCTTGTGGGATCCCAGCTGCGAGAGTGACTAAGAAAGAAGAGGTCCGAGATGCTATTCAGACAATGCTGGATACACCAGGACCATACCTGTTGGATGTGATATGTCCGCATCAAGAACATGTGTTGCCGATGATCCCAAGTGGTGGCACTTTCAAAGATGTCATAACGGAAGGGGATGGTAGGACCAAGTACTGAGAGATGAAGGAGCTGGTGATCGTCAGAAGTTGTTGCTGTCTTGTATGCTTATGGTAAAGGTTTAGTTTGCACTTTCAAGTTGTTTTGTGGTAATGTGGGTTTATTAGTTGTTGTACTGTACTGCTCTTTGGTTCCCTAGACTAAGTACTTGCTGCTGTTGTGTTGTTTCCTTTTCCTGTTATATATAAATAAAACTGCTCCTGTTTGTGTCTTTCATCTTTTTGAGCTACAATGGGCCAGCCCATTAGTCCAATACCCCAGAGGAGTGGCACTATACTGCGACTGCGAGTGTTTTAATTGGCTACAAAGTGGTTACACTAAATCTGTCTAAGAAAAAAGAAAAGGAGATGAGTAGTTCTTCATAGTTAAATGGTGAGGGTTTATGATCTGTAAGTTAATATTATACGATAATATGGTTCTATATAATCTTATATAATATTGACCAAAAAAAAAAAGCTTATATACTAAGTTCATGAAATAATGATTCTTGTGTTTTAGTGAAAAACAAATGTGTTGTTAGGATGAACGTAAATTATGTTGAGATGTGTGTTGTATGTGATACTAGATTAAGGGCGAGGACGTAGATATCCGGTTGATATTATGTTAGCCGGCTGACGAACGAAGGTGTTTGAAGTGACGGCCAACCTAAGGTCATGTGATGTCGGACTGGTGGCGAAGACATGACAATCCCGCTAAAGCATGTTAACAGGCTGATGAGCTAAAAGATGGGGTACGGGTTTTCGAGATTACAAGCAGTCAATTGTCATATAAAAGTGTGTCAAGTTGTGAATGCTAATATGATATATAAGATTCTGTTGTGTTACATAATAAGTGTATGATGAAAGACTATTTCTAGATTTAGTATATTTAGTTGTTGAAGTATATTGTTGTATATGGTGTAATTCGTCCTTGTTGAGTAATTCATTAAATAGTCAATTCTTGTGGTTCAAGTTAGAACAAAGATTTAGAGTTCCTGTTGTATTTTAAGTTTTTTTTTTTCTGAAGGCTTTCAATGTATTTTGAGTTTTATATGTACCAAAACTATTAGAATGTGAAGGAGACGTGGATTCAAAAGCTTTTAAGCAGTTTAGATTTATAATTATTTTATTTGAATCAATTTTAATATTATTTATATATAATGGTTTAAAACATACGTCAATTTTATTATTTTTAAAAATATTTAAAGTATGTGGATTTTTAGATGCTTTCATGACTTTGAAAATATAATGGTGAAAATTTTCGAATAAAAATTTGAATTATATTTTTTTAGATAGGATTATAGAGTGTTTTAATTAAAATAGTTACGTAATCAATTTAGAACATCGGAAATTCAATATTTAAAATTAAATAATTTTCAAGACTCATATATACAATATTAAATACATCTCTTAAAACTAAAATTAGTTTTATGTTTGGTTTGATTTTAAATTGAAAGGATTTAATTTTAAAACTTATTTAAATTGCATTTTTTAAGAGAAATTATATTGTATAACCTTCAAACAAATAATAATTTACTATCTATTTAAATATCTTATTTCACCTGTACACCACATCTCTTTTATACAATATTGTCATATTCTCCTCAGCAACAACCGGGTAAACTTGTAAAATTAAAAATAACATTTATAATAATTACAATAAAAAATAATTAATAACTGGAAAAGTAAAGCATTGTCATCTTTTATTCACTTATTAGTTTTTCTTTTTAATGGTTTATTATGAAGTGATTTGGTTTCTTCTCAGATCTACGCAACTCTTATTAACAATTTGATTGTTCACGTCAAAAGATTTTGTAAAGCAGAGAACTTAGTAGGTCTCAAGCAGCGAAGAAATAGCAAGGATTATGGGCTTGCATATTTGAGTTTGGTGGAGAAAATGACACCATAGAGAATTACGAGGTGACATCACAATTTTTTATTTGAGTTTCTTTAATGTCGCTGATCTCAAACTTTTTCATTGTTATTTATTTTAAATTGTGATTGTATGCTACATTGTTATGGTACGGTGAAAAATAATTATTGTGAACCAATGACTGTGTGTATCGTTATGTCTGGAAAAAAGAAAGATGCGTAAAAGATGAACTCGCTGACTATACTATATGCACTGAAAGAAAATTATAGTATAGTATGTGTTCTTTAATGCAACTATTTATGTAAGGTTACTATACTATTTCAAATATAATTTCCTCTCACTCTTGTATAGCTGTATTATTTTTGTGAAAATGAACAATTTGTCGTGCTCTTCAATTTTGACATTTCTCCTTTTCACTATGTTCATTAATAAATATTAAACCATTTTCATGTTATTCTATTTAGTGGTCGTAAATTATTACTCTTTCATTGATCGATGATGTCAAGTGTCAAATTACCAAACTAATTAGTATGGAATGATCTTGTATTTCTATATCGTTCGCAAGAAATGGAATAACACTTACATCTTTACTTTTCATCGTTATTGACAAACATATATACTTCTTGTTACTCCGACTCAATCACCTACACATGTATGATCGGTACTACTATCACCATCGATTGTTTAACAGATTCATTTTTTACCAATTTCTAGTTTACAAGTCGTCTATTCTACAATTCATATTCATATAGTATAGTTTAATATTAAAAAGTATTATGTACTATCATCAGATTTTGATAATCAAGTTTAGGATTTACATTTGGGTTTAGGGTTTACATTTGGGTTTAGGGTTCATTAATTAGGGTTTTATAGAGAGAAAGGTGACGATTAGGGTTTAGAGTTTAGTATTTAGTGTTTGGGTTCGGAGTAAGGTTTAATATTTGGGACTTGTAAGTAGATTTGAAGTCCTATATTATTTCGACGATATAGTATAGAAAACTCAAATGCATATTATATGGTACACAAGCGTGCATGTGGTGTTGATAGTATTACGTGGTGTAATAATTAATCGTGGAGTGTTACAACAATTACGTTATCTACTTTTTTTTCTTTTCAACATGCTACTTATAAAATATGAGGGTATAATCGGCTAAAAAGAAGTTAAATGTTAGTTAGTTCATTATGTCAAAATCATGTACATTTTCTTAAATTTAACTTTCAAAATGGTTATTCAGAAAATAAGCCCTTTTTAATTCAAAACAATTAAGTGTCGAGTTTTCTTAAAAAAAACAGTTAAATGTCGACGACTTCAATTAAAAAAAAAAGAGTCAAAACGAGGAAAATCATAACACACAACTGGATCCAGCGTATACAAAGCTTAAAATATCGGCTTAATAAACGAAGAACCTAATATATTTGCTTAATAAAAGAAGAAGCTAAGAAAAAATTATTCTCTCTGTTTCATATTAAATGTCACTTTACATTTCTACACACTATATACATATTAAGAAAATAAATAATTTTGCATATTTTTATAAAAACATAATTATCTATATATTTAATCATATTTTAACCAATAAAAAATATAAATTACACTATAAAATTATTAAATTTTGCATTGTAAGTCATAAATGTCACTTATTTTATAACAAAAAAATCTCTACAACGAAATTTAATATAAAACGGAGGGAGTATAAATTTATAAGTTTAATTATGAAAAAGATCTGAACCAGGCATTATATATTTTTCTGATTTAGGATTCACATGATCCAAAAAAGAATCTCAGAGCACTAATCAGACTGATGAAGTTAAAACAAATCCAAAAAGTGTTTTTTCCCTGTTTGATGTACGTGAAGAAAGCTTTTTGTTCAAACTAGAATAATAAAGAGAAAACATATGGAATATTAAAGGGTCAATATTAAATCAACTAGAAAAGGCCTTCTTTAAATTATTTTCATGTCTTTCTCCAGCATGAGGTTATGATGGCAGGATGTGGATTCTTTTCGCAAAGCCTTATTTAACGTATTATTATAGACGATAAAGGTTACTAATTTATTATACTTATTGAAATGTTTAAATAACACTTCCAAAAAAAAACTACGAACTTTCAGGCCGATCACTGATGACTATGTGCGCGAGACTTATATCTCAACTCTCAAGTGTGATGCTTTGAGGTTCTTTTTATCCAATGGTTAGCCCAATAATTAGTGTGATTGGAATTATAATACTTTCTACATTTCAGACTAATTGTCGTTTTAGAAATTTTATACATATTAATAATACTAATTTTATATTATTATATCATTTACATACAAATTAGATGATATTATCTATCAAATTAATATATGAAGTTAGAGAGTTAAATTTATAATTTAGTTTAAAATACAAGAAGCAGGATACAAAATTGTTTTTTGTGAAAAAACAAAACAACATAAAAATGTTATTATGAGACAAAAAGTATGATTTTCTATAGAAAGATCCATTTAAATTTTTGAAGTATGGTATACAAATTAAGCTTACGTGTCATGAATGGTGTATTATCATTTTAATATGTTTCACCAAAATTATTTGTTGTATGTTAAACTCTTTACTGAAGATAATGGTATGCTAGATTAGTAAAAAGCATTATACTTACATCATTAGTTACTGTTTGTAAAAATCTAATATCCTGAAAATTTAGATTTAAGGAAATAAAACTGTATGATATATCAAGCAAATTAAACGAACTTGTTTTTTTTCTTCTCACTTAACAAACTACAAACTGCATAAATCTAATCTTGATCGAAACTACATAGGCTGTAACTGGTGACAACAAAATAGAATATATGGAATGATAAGAATTATTATTTATGGAATTTAAAGGAATGGAATCAACATTTCACCTGTTCCAAAACGTTTTTGATTTGGAATGATTTTATAAATAAAAGTTAAAAATATTTTTGAAACAATATGGAATGGTATGGAATGAAATGGAATGACCTTTCCATTTTTTCATTTTAACTGGTAAACTTTTTTTGGAATTGAATTAACCATTCATGAAGATTTCATTCTATAAAAATGCATTCCATTTGCAGCCATAGTCAGAATCTATACGAAGAAACAGAATACAATTAACCAAGGTTTTTTTCTTTGAACAAAAAGCAAGGTAGATCCAAAATAATAATAAAAACTCTACGACTTATCGTACTCTCATTGTAACATGTAAGATCAGGATCATCAACCTTTACTATCCTTGGCACGTTCATAAAAATCTATAATATAGCAACCATTCATTTTAATTATATATGCTCAATTTCAATTATGTAACTGGTGAGTTGTTTAAAGTGTGAGACTCTTTGGCCTGTCTGAGACATCAAAAGTAAAAACTCTCACTTTTGGCCATTTATTTACAAAATAGAATCTCTTGACTTGCGATTTTCTTTATCTTCTTTCACTTTCTCTTTCTTTCTGTCAATGATTACATACTTTATATTTTATATACTTCTAGGCCATCTATTTAGTAAATTGTATAGACTGCCATTGTTCTCAATTCACTCGCACATCGATGGCATTGTAGTCCCATAAGATTTTCTTCCGTGTGCTTTGTAATTTTATGGAACGGATACTTTTGGGAATGGAAGCTCAAAAATAAAATCATTTATCGTCTTTTGGACGAAACTATTATATGTCAAAATGCTTTCCAAGATTCTTTGGTCATTTTTTTTCTTTTTCACTTAGATATAGTTAAGCCTAGGTATATTCTTTACTTCTTGTTGTTATCTTATTTCAGATCGTTAATTAGTGGAACAATTGAATACACTCTATTTTGGGCCTTGAATATATCTCCATACTAATCAATTTGCCATTTGTGGGATTTATCTATGTTTTTTTGCCAAATAGGGAAAATAAGCGATGCATTTTATGGACCGGGTACAAAATTAATACTGATTTTCTCTTGAAAACTACAATGTGTTCCGATACCAAATTTTTTATACGACAAATATTATCCGGATGTTTACCTGTTACTAAAAAATTTATGAACACGAAAATAAAATCTACTTCCTCTCTTTTTTTATATTTGACGTTCTAGTATCATGCACATATATTAAGAAACATTTAATTTTGTTTCATTTTCTAAACAAAAACATCATTAATTATTTACCTAATCACAATTTAACCAATAAAAAAATATGAGCTATAATATTATTGGTCATCTAACATTTATTACTATTAAATTTTACATAGAAAATTGAAAACGTCAAATAATTTGGAACAAAAAAATTCCCCTAAAACGTCAAATATAAAAAAACGGAGGGAGTAATAGATAGTGCGCTTTATCTGAAGTAGAGGAATGATCAATAAATCATATTCACTTTGAATTTTTCACCAGCTATTCAAACTTTTCTTAAGATCCTTTTACCCATAAATTTTTTCTAATGTTTTGGTCTAATTGAATATGGATTTCCAATTTTCGAGACTATCAAATGATAATGAATATAGTTTCATTATGTAGATAATGTGATAAATCTAGAAACGCAATCTGAAACAGTTATTTATTATAATTTGATTTTATTTTTTTTAGTTTATCTACCTGTTTATTGCAATCATATATTTAATAAGTTGTTTTATCCACTAATAAATATATGTAAAGTAGACGCAGTAATATTTTAAAACTAGTTTCACTGAAATATGAACTAGAAAAGTAAAATATACATAATTATAGTATATTGATGTAAGTATTTGGCTATTTAACAGATGAAATTTTGTAATATTTGTTTAATAAAATAAATGTAAATTAGATATAAAAGTAGTGATGGATCACATGATGAGAGTAACTTGCATCATCCATTGTCCCCTCTTCCTTCCCTAGCACTGTCTTTTCATTCCTTCCATTCTAAGGGCATTGTCACTTTCTCTTTTAAATCCAACCGAACTTGGCCTCTTCTTCTTGTTTTATTTTCTCCCAATTATTTGAACTAATTGAACTTCCATTTATATGCAACACTTACTAGCTAATTACATCTTCAACAAAATAGCTAACGTATCAAAGATCTAAATTTTCAATTAATAATAATAATATAACGTATACATATAGGCATAATACGGGTTATAAGATTAGTCTTGATCACCTAGATTCAAACCAGTATAAAGTTTGTTGTTTATACAAGTACTTATAAATGATAATGTCTCAATATAAATATAATTGTAGAAGGTGGAAGAAAAGGAGATACATAATACATGCACAATAATTAAGCTAACTTGTGTAAGGACCACAAATATATATGGACATCCAAACTAAATCAAATCTCTGTCGTAAGGATATAAACTATAAGAGACAACACCACTTATTATTAAATAGTTTATAATGTAGAAAGAAGTTTTGAGATTTAATATATATTGGGGAAAAGATCTAACAAGAGGGGACAAGCAAAGATCCATCCCACATGGGATTCAGAAAATATGCAAATTGATGAAAAAGCTGAACAAAGGAAAACAACATTTGGAAAATGATGGCTCTCTTTGATCTCTTTCTCTCTCACAGACACCAATATGATTGATTCTATATACACTGATATAACACATGTATATGTGTACGTATTTACAAAAAGTATGTATAGATACAGACTGATCATAACACAAACACATACGTATATATAATATATATAGAATCTGAGTATAAAGACAAATGTTAAGGTTGTGTCACTATGGGCAAGATTGCTATATGTGTCTTGATGTATTTAATCAGTTTCCATTGTCTTCCAGTTTCTCAGATACATCTCTTTCCTTCGTGAATTCAACGTTGTAATTATACATTTTCTTTTATTTGTGTATGTACGTAGAGACACACTCATAATGTTCATATACGTACTCTTCCGTGACTGTCAACAAGTATATGTATCTTTGTATACACAATGTACAATCTACGAAATTAATTGCTTATATACACATAGAGTGTACATTTTATTGGTTTCATGATATTTTACCTGAAGCTGAACGTTTTTTAATCAAAATATCAAATCTATAGATCAATAATAGCCGACACAAGCAGAATATTAAGTGTGTTCTTCTGTCTTTAATCAGCAATTTAGAATCATAAATCTTTTGATGAACGTACTTAATTATTTAGAAGCATAGCAAGAGGTTTATGCTAGAAAGGCGAATTGGGTGGGATTGAAAACGGAGGAGAGGAAAGTGATATTTGCAAGTGTTAAGCAGCAATATTTTAATTTAAAATTTAATAAAACAACATATATATATATATATTGAAGTTTGTGTTAGAGAAAGGTCTAAGAAGAAGAAGTTGAAAACAAGTGGATACTACTCCTTCCCACCCCTCGTTGTCTTTGTATTTCTCTCATCAATTATTCATCTATATAAATCTATCTTTCATTATCAAAGGTTCCTATCATGAAAACTATGAGCCATGGCCCCCTCAAGTTTCACTCCATTTTGTTACTATATATATAACTTCTATAGTACAGTGATTATAACAGTCCAATATAATTTCTGAACTTTTTAGTTGATACCATAATTGATTCACGAGGACGTTTAGTTGATCGCAATAGAATTCATCTAACCATTTACAGTTTTTTTTTGTCTTCCCCCTTTTGCTATTTTTAATCTCTTATATTTGTTCTTTTACTTGTATCATCGTGTATTCAGATCATGCGCCAAAAAGTTATGTAAGTAAACATTCTACCAGATTTTGTTATCATCTACAAAAACAAAAGATTTTTTATCTTTGTTGTATTTCTATTAATTATTTAAATAAAATAGTGTTTAGCATTCGGTCTATAAACTTTTCTCAGGCTTAATACTTGTTATTTATGATACATGCATGTAGTAAATGACGCATATGTTTATTTATTTTTATCCAATTTCGATAACAGTTTTCTCTGATCTCTTTCCTATCTAATGAAGAAAAGATCAATCTCTTAATTAAGAACATACCTATTGGCTACACATTTTATTTTTAATATCTACTTGGCTTGTATCAGTCAAGTTTTTATTTTATTTTGTTGCAACTTTGTAAAAATGATGTGTTTTATTTAATTTATTCATTATTATGTATAGAATACACTATAATTTTTTTCTCGAACCTGAACAGAGTAAAACCGAAATTATAGTCATTGTATAACTAGTTAACTACAAAACTGATCTTGCAAATCTTCCCGAGAAAAAAAAATCACTGAGAGATTGCAACTTCACACGCATGCATGTAAGAATAGTACTGCATGAAGTGCTGCATATATATATATATATATACGTAGAAGTAGAAAACTAACTATATATCTGGCATTAAACAGTGCCCAAATTGGAATCGTGATTTATTTATTTATTTATTTCTATAAAAATATCCACAAGTACAAGTATGTGTGTGTTTGTTCATAGAAATTTTATTGGTGTGAATAGGTAATAACATAATGTGCTGTATAATTCAATAAGACATTTACTTACTAGAAAAAGAGATCATTATCATGACAAAAGTATATCTATTTACGTTCAAAGACCAATACAGAAGCTCTCTAGACTCTAGGGTTTCATGAAATTCATTTTCAGCATTTTAGAGCTTATAATTAGCTTACATTTACCGTTTAGATATAAATCTTTAGTTATTTATTCTCTATTTTGGATTTTCTCTTTGTATAATAAGAGATTACTCATTGAAGACTTGCACTGCGGAATAAATTTCACTGGAAAAGCATCATAGCTTCCGCAATATAAAATAATAAAAAATTCATTAAATACTAATGAGAAAACCAAAGAAGGACTAATCTATTGAATTCCAAAGATAACCATGAGAAAATGTAAGACATTGACAAAGTGCTTTTGATCATTTTTTTTCTCAATCATTAAACATCGTTTCATTATTTATTACTAGCTCATATTTTAACTACATAAAAGTATGAATGTATTACCAACTGATTCCGGATGGATCATCGCAGTTGATATATTTTAGGTTATGATCGTATTTTTTAGAACTGATATATGATCGTAATTAGATCGACATTCATCAGGAGTTGAGTTAAACTATTTGGGTTATTAAATCATCACTTCAGCCATATATATAGTTTATCTGAGGATTTTAGAAAAAAGATCATCGAACAGTTTGATAATCCTAACATAAAACAGGATCCTATGATCCTATCAAAGTTACATGGACGATTCGATAATCCTAACATTTGGTTCTAACTAAGAAAATAGTAAAACAAAATATGATCAACCCACACTACTTTTTACCATCGCATTGGTGCTAATTATATATTTTTTGAATTTTGAGAATAGTTTTATATTAATATCATCCATTATACTCCTTCTATTTCTTAAAATTTCTTTAAAAGTGTCATTATAATATTTTACATATAAATAAAACAATGATTAAAATACATGAATATGTTTTTGATAATTATAACCATTCAACCAATAGTGTTTAAGATAAATTTAAATATTAAAATAAATGTATTTTATCATAAATATTAAGCTAAAAATATTATAAATTGTATTGAAAACACATTTTTTTTTTTGCGAAACTGAAGGAGTATAATCCCTCTAGGTAGTAGTGTTTCAGTATTTTTGCAGTTGAAATAACGTGGACAATATAGATCAAGTCATCTCATCACATTATGTCACAAAAGTATATCTGCAGAAAATAAAACTCAAAACTATATATGAATTTACATATGTGTTGTTTCTTTTCTTACTACTACACTAAGGCATATGGATTAATCCAGATCAATTTTATTTCCAAAAAAAAATGATGTTTCAAATAACAGTAAACTACAATCAGTTAAATTGACATAAGAAGTTAAGTTGTCTAGTTTAATGTATATGTACATACGCACAAATACAAAAGTATCATACATATATATGTAATATTTAAATCGACCTGGAGATTAAAGGTGATGAAATGAGCATTGTAATGCAATAATTATACCCATCACCTCCATGCATACATGTCTTTATATATATGTACGTGTGTTTGATTATTTGTGTTCAGAAAAAGAATTATCAATTTTTCATTGAACACATCTTAGTTTCAAAGATGATTACAGTAAATAAAATGAACTATATATAGGTCAGCCAATTATATTCAAATCATGCAAATCGTTCATTCTTTTTGTATTTTCGACGTCCTTTATTATGTATGGTACAGTAATTGTTTATTATTCACTCTATCTCATGTTACTTTAATATCAAGCACTTAACTAACTGGTCACACTAATTAGGTTCTGTTCTGGTGGCTAATTAGTGAAATAATTCGAATTTATTACTCAATAGTAGTAATGTATATAGCTGATGTTGCAGAACTATTTTTGTGATCTTGCAGAATTGACATGGTTAATGTATACCTCGTAATTAATTTTAATTCAGTTCATCATTCCGATTAAATACAAAGGAAAAAAATATGTTGAGCTAAAAAGGAAAAAAAAAACTTGTGTAATTATTAGTTCATGAATAAACGAAGAGAACGTTAATTTGAATATCTTATGGATCTAGACATATTGTTCCCTTCGATTTCAAGAAAACAAAAAGAAAGGACAAATAATACCAAACTCGAAAATGAACACAAACTATTTACCACAAATTTGTTTATAAAAAAATAACAATATGTAGATTTAAACAAAAGAATTTCTCTCTTTTTCCAAATTATTTTCTCATACTGATTAAAACCAGGACTCAAATTTCATTTATAATAACAATAGTTAAGAGAACAATTAAACACTTAAATTTAAGGCCTAAACCGTTGCCTGCAAGAGTGGCAAGTGATCTCCAAGCAAGTAGTATCGATCTTCGTCATTGATCTCTCCTTCAACCTCTCCGCTCTCTCCACCTCCTCCCTCGCCTTCTGCCACATCACCCTGGTTCCAAACCCAAAAACCGTTAACCGAACCAAACTGGAACTACATAATTTATGTTATCCATGATATTAAGGTACTCCAAACTCGGGTGAGACAGACAGTATAGTGAGTCCACTCTGTAGTACTAAATGCGTTCTTCTCGGGGTTGATCTGATCAGATAATAAGATTTGTCAAAAAAAAAAATTATGCTACCTTACCTTGCACGAGCAAACTCAGCTTGAGCCATCTCCATCTCACGGCGAGTCAGCTCTCTTACTCTCTCGGCGTAAGCCTTCTCTATCGCGGCCAGTCTTATCTGCTCCGCCGCCTGCCACTTCAGGGCCTCTACACCTCCTCCACCGCCATCGTTTTGATGCTCAACCGTCGTTGTTGGAATTGTGCTGAGGCTGATGGAGAGTTTGAGGTCGAGATCGTGGTGGATCATGGATGAGGAATGGTGCTGATCGGTTGTTATAACTGTTGGTCGGAGTTTCCTAACCGGAGATTCCGTGGACGAAGGTGGAGAAGGCAAAAGCTGAAGCTCTTTGTGATGATCTTGTTGTTCAGCCATTTTTTGGTTTTGTTTGGAGCTAAAAGGCTGCAGTTTACAATAAGTGGAGGGTGGCATTACCAATCACTTTATATGTAAGCTGCTTCGTGTCTGTGCACATATATACCTACTTGAAATGACGAATATACCCCGATGTTTGTGTTTAAAATAATAGCCATGGAATTTGGCTGAAATTGATAGTTGTGGAGTTTAGAGCATCCGCAACGCAAAGTCCTTAGGGGAATCTTTAAGAAAAAAATAATTAAATAATTAGTGGATCCCATGAATAGTTAAGAATTCGATCCTTAAAACCCCTCACTAAGGACCGATCCTTAGGGAATCCTTACACTGTTCGCGGGCTCCCGCGACACGTGGCGGCTCGCGATTAGTTAAATATTTTTTTTTTTAATAATCTGAAAATAAAAAAAAATAATAATAAAAAAATGAATAGTTAAAGATCCGTAATGGGTAAAAAAATGAATAGTTAATAATATATTAATCGTTGATTTCGACGGAATGTAAAATTAGTTGACTATCAGATATAAACGAAAAAATGTTGGTCGTAGAGTTAAAAAATGGTAAATAGTTGGAAATTATTTGAAAGAGTAGCTAAAAGTTATGACAATTAAATTATTTCACGAATAAGTGAAAGGATTGTGAACTATTTTATCTTTATAAATTAGTGATTTTAGTAATTTAATGAAAACGACTGCCAAATTAATGAAAAATACAGTTTAAAAATTCAATTTATTTTCAAAATTATATTAGGTGAATAATATTTGACTAATAATAATTTTTTCACCAAAAGCTGCTCTAGTCTATTAGAAATGGGAATCATGTATTTACTCGTTTTTGAACTTTTTAGCCAACAAAAGAAAAATGGTTCTATTGTACTTGTTACCTAGCTAGATATCTCAAAAGAATTTTCTAATTCAGACACTTTAACAAAAGTTCAGCCTATTTAAATGTTTCTTCTTCTTTTTCTCTGTAAACTTTTCACTAATTTCCAAAGGGAAAAATGTTAAACAATTCCCCAACTTTGTGAATTGGACCATTATAATCCCAAGTTTTCGTAATGACTGTAAAAAGCACAATTTTTTGTCGATTTTAAAAAAAACACTAACTTTTTGTTGATTGGATCAATTTAAACCCGACGTTAATTACACTAACGGAACGTGTTAACTCCGTTAATTTACACTGTTAGTGAAAACGGTGTCGTTTCCTCTTAAGCTTGTAAAAAAATTGAAAATGTTAAAAAATTCCCCAACTTTTTGAATTGGACCATTATAATTCCAAGTTTTCGAAATGACCGTAAAAACCACAATTTTTGTCGATCTTTTTTAAAAAACACTAACTTTTTGTTGATTGGATCAATTTAAGCCCGACATTAATTATAGTAACAAAACATGTTAACTCTGTTAATTTGCACCGTTACCGAAAACAATGTAGTTTCTCTTAAGCTAATAAAAAAACATGTAACCCTAAAATCATTTTCCCCCAAATCGATTTGGGGATTCTCTTGAGACAACAAACCCTAAATCGTGATTTACAACTCTCAGGCAGTTCGTTTCAAGAGGAGATAGGTAATAAAAAGAACAAGAAGAAGAGTCGAAAAGGAAAACTCGACGGTGCAAGCTCTGTAGCTTCAAAGTCGGCGGTGTCGGGGCATTCTCGTGGCGAGCTTCTCGTGGAATCATCTGGAGCAGTTGCTGGCAAAACTGGATGAAAAAAAAAACATGGAGTCAGGGATGAAGGAGGTAAAAAGAAAAAGAGAAAACTAGATGAAGTCGACATGGAAGAAGAAGAAGAGAAAATTAGTGAAGATGACTCAAGAGAATTCCCAAGTCAATTTGGGGGAAAATGATTTTAGAGTTACATGTTTTTTTATTAGCTTAAGAGAAACGACGTTGTTTTCGGTAACGGTGCAAATTAACAGAGTTAACATGTTTTGTTACTGTAATTAATGCCAGGCTTAAATTGATCCAATCAACAAAAAGTTAGTGTTTTTCTAAAAAATCGAAAAAAAAATTGTGGTTTTTACGGTCATTACGAAAATTTGGGATTATAATGGTCCAATTCAGAAAGTTGGGGAATTTTTTAACATTTTCAATTTTTTTACAAGCTTAAGAGAAAACGACACCGTTTTCACTAACAGTTCAAATTAACGGAGTTAACACGTTCCGTTAGTGTAATTAACGTCGGGGTTAAATTGATCCAATCAACAAAAAGTTAGTGTTTTTTTTTAAAATCGACAAAAAAATTATGCTTTTTACAGTCATTACGAAAACTTGGGATTATAATGGTCCAATTCACAAAGTTGGGAAATTTTTTAACATTTTTCCCAATTTCCAAACTATATAATCGATTATTTTTAACTATTCACACCCAAATTTCAGCCAATTAATATTAGTTATCATTTATACCTTGTATATCTTTTGGTTATTTGATAATTTTGTTTTATAGAATGAATATCTCGATAATCCTCTAACAAACGACCACCGTACCATCATTATGTGAATTTGTTGTCAAGTGTGGTTTCATTGGTCCTATTGATAAGACGAAATGATTTGATTGTACAACAATTAGGACTCTGCTTTTTTAAACACCGACTTAGTCTATTTTATAAACGCATGTTTACCACAATGGCATTTTAATTTATGTTTTTAAGAGGAGAATTCATAATATATAAACTAATAATGAATTATATGTGTTAAATTCTACGGTGACAATATATGTTTGATTTTTTTTGCTAAATTATATGGTTGGTAACATAACCAATCATTATTCTCATCTAACATTATGTTTATTACTCCCTTTGCTTCACTAGAAATGCTATTTTAGATTTTTGTTTGTTTCAATTTAAATGATATTTTAAGTTTCTATGTAAAAATTTAAATCTGCTTTGGCTTTTGTGACTATTTATATTCGACAACCTAAATTTTTTAGTTGAATTTGTTTTAATCAATGATGTTTTAACGTAAAAGACATACACTTGATAAAATTTTGTGTTTTTTTAAATTATTATGCTAAAACCTTAAAAACTAAATAAAATGAAACAGCGGGGGTACTAAGTAATGTAAGAAATAACAATAATAACATTTTATTAAGATTCGAAATAAGGAGTGACCAATAAACAAAAAAATTAGATATGTTTTTACCATAAACTTCAGGCAAACTTTGTTTATTTACCTTTGCGTTTATGTTTAAAATAATATATGGAGATGCAAACGAAACATTGTCTTATACATAACGCTTGAGACACTAATGACATATATGACTCATAAGTTCCGATTTGTTGGTTTTGAAAAACACATTGGAGCACTTGTAAAGAGAGAATGAAGGTCTATGGAGGGTAGTTTGGTGAAATGAAGGTAGAGACTAAAGTTAATCAAGATGTAGAAAAAATCTCGGCTGGAACAAAGACAGAGAAGATGGGATAGAACGGATCACGTTATTGAAGCATGAGAGGCTTTTCAAAGAAACCCTTTTCACTTTTAATCATCTTTCTTTTTCTTAGAATAAAATTTTCATCATCTTTCTCATTTCAAATGTTATTATAACTAATACCCTTGGGATTATATAAATACAATGTGGATTAATAGTTCTTTTTATGGCCTGTTTTTATTGAAAGATTTTAAAATAAGTTCAAGTCCCTTAAAACTACTTAATTCCTTCTTAAGTTTATAATCTAAGATATTTTCATTAACCCCCTCTCTTGAGATGATGACTCTTTAGTTATTAATTTTGACAAAATTCATTATACTTCTTCTCGAATAATGTTTTCGGCAATTAATGGGATATTCGCACATTTTTTAGACCGGAATAGTGGGGAAGTAGATGAACTGATACCATGTCAAAAAAAAACTTAGACCAGTGTAACAGATCCTTTTGATTAACGTTGGGCTGATGTGCCTTATAAGTTATATACCTAGGTGTAAACCTAATAATATTATTTGAAAAACTTAAACAGACTTAAGTTATACATATTTACACATATCTCCCAATTATATATAAAAGTCTACGGTGGCAAAGATCGTCGGTTTTTTCCAACAATAATCATATCAGTATTCTGATCTAACATGATGTTTTTATGGATCATCACTCGTACATGCATACTTACATATTTCCACATGATGTCATATATTTCGTTTGCAACTTCTAAATTACTTCACGTAAAAAAATTAAAATCGTGTAGATAATATTTCATTAAGATTGAAACTAATTAAGAGTCACCCAAACAACAAAGTTTTAGATATGTTTTTACCATAAACTTCATGCAAACTAGTGTTTTTTTTACGTATCCGTTTATGTTTATAATAATATAACATGTAGATGCAAACGAAACATTGTTTTAACGCTTAATTAATTACGACATTAAGTTGACATACAATATAACCGATTGCAATTTTCTTTTCGTTGGTTTTGAAAAACACATTGTAGCACTTGTAAAGAGAGAATAGTGGTCCATGGAGGGTGGTTTGGTGAAATGAAGGTAGAGACTAATAAAGTAAATCAAGCTGTAGAGAAAATCTCCGTTCGAGCAAAGACAGAGAAGATGTGATAGAACGGATCACGTTACTGAGGCATGAGAGGCTTTTCAAAGAAACCCTTTTCACTTTCCACCACTTTTCTCTTTTCAAATGTTATTATAACTGATAACTTTGGGATTATATATACAAAAATATATCTGCTTTTTCCTAGAAATATATGGAATTGAGGATGTGGGTTGTGTAATAATTTGAGATGCACGTGGGTTAATGGGTTTGAAAAGCTAATAACAAGCTTACTATACTACATACTACTAACAAGTACGAATATTTTAGTCATTTAATCAAATTCTTCTCAACAAATTAACATGTTTTCTTTGGGTTATGTATAAGATAATGTTTTCACTGATATGTTTCCTATCTGCAGTTTAACTGATTCTGATACCATCACAAACAATTATTATTATTGTTATTCTAAATTCAAATTAATTTACCTTTTTGGTAAAATAAATTAAAATTATTTCCACCTTTTGTGTAAATATATGTTAAATCTTATTCATTATCTACTGTCCCGTAATAATCAACGTATGTATAATTTCTTTCATTTTAAACGCACAGCCATTATTCCACAGTTTAAAGGTTTAGGTAATTCGTCAAATATGGAGTTAGTGGTAACACCAAGAGATGTATCTGGTGGAACAAGTCAGATAATATCAGTTGGAAACTTGGAGTGATTTTTCTTGTAGATTTAGACTTTAGTTTAATCATTATTTTATCATTTTGATATTACCATTTCCCAAACCCAATCCAATTATCCAAACCTTAGTATTATGCTTCTCAGCCTGTCCCATGTAGTCCAGCTTCTTCATTGTAGCTGTAATCTTTTTTATTCTATCCAACTTTAGAGGCAACTTATTTTCGAAGGGATGCAAACCTATAAAAGTGATAGGGTGTGAAAAGTTAAAGAACTCAAAATCCAAAACCTATCAAACTCAAATGGTTCATATCTCCAACTAACTTTGGTAATAATTTATTAACATGTAGATTCATTTGATCACTCTCGTTCGCTCGCTTGTGTATGTTTGCTGTTAATTTTTCATGTTTACCAGATTAGATTCGCCTCTATGATTGATTTTCATGTAGAATTTTAACATCTATCGGATGAACCGAGAGGCCATAAATTTTGGGCAGGGGCGTATGCAAAACAGACATACCGAATAAGCTCGTGCTAGATCTAATCGTTTTATAAAGTGCTTAATTAACGTATATCAATTTCTTAAACATTATTCAATACATTCCCAATTCTCTTCTTTTGAGATGGTTGTTGGTCAAATAAAAATAAGAATACATTAGGCCATGTTTATCCCCGGTCTCTTAAGGTGAGGTTCTTAACATAATTTGACGTTTTTTTTTTTAATTTTTTTTTGCTAAGAGACGGCTCTTAAGTTTCCTATTTAAGAGACAGTTCTTAAGTTTTCTTAGTTAAAAGTTAAGAAACGTCTCTTAGAAAAGTTAAGAACCCCTGTTAAGAGACTGTCAATAAACATGTCCTTAGAGCATGATTATCCCTAGATCTCATCAGGGTCTCTTAATCATTTTTAGTGATAAATGTGTGTTAAGAACTTTAGTTAAGAGACACTTAAATTTTTGTCCTCCATTCATAGTTTCTTAAATAAAATTTCTTAAATTTTTTTATTTGAATTTGAATTTTTTAAAGGTAAATTTTAACATAGCTTTACATTTTTTTCTGGACAGATCTTTTCTTATTTATTTCATCTTCTCTGTAAAGTTTTCTTGAGAAATTTGTCAAAGAAATTGAAAAGAAGCTTTTATAAATTGAAAGAGACAATCTCTTCTTGATCTATCAAAGCTTTCAATTTTTAAAAATCTTCTTCTTAAAGTTCACAACTTTTTCAAAGTTTCTCAGTTTTCTCTTCCGAAGAAACAAAAAATGAAAGCCTAATACAATCAATCTTCTCACCGGAACTCTGTTTCATTTTCCTCAATCTCTTCAACCAAACTTACCACCTCTTCTCTCCCTATTTCTACTTCGACATAACAGACTCGACGGCGTCAACACCAACGAACTCTACAACGCCGTCTAGCTTTACCTCAGCTCCTCCGTCTCCATCGCCGGCGACCGTTTAAGCCTCACCCGTGTCGTCAATAGAGGTGTCAAATGGTCCGTCCAGAGCCCAAATGGGCTTAACCAATTGGACCATTTTAGCTTTTGGGCAATAGTGGGCGGTCCATATTGGACAATGGTCTAAACAAGTGTCCATAACCAATAGAGACCATGTCCATTTGGGCATGCCCATGGACACCCAATAGTATTTAGAATTATTTTAATTATTGAAAAACTACATTTTTTCTTTAAAATAAGGAAATCATGTTTTCCCGCCAAAACATTTTTTTCCATCAAAAACCAAAAAATTAAGCTTTCCCGCCAAAACCGAAAATAATGTTTTCTCACCAAAACCGAAAATAATGTTTTCTCACCAAAACCAGGAAATAATATTTTTCGCCAAAACCGAAAAATCACTATTTCCTGCCAAAACGAAAAATTATGTTTTCCCGCAAAAACCAGAAATCACTTTTTCTCGTCAAAATAAAAAAAATCAAGTTTTCTCCTCAAAACCGAAAAATCGCATTTTTCCGCCAAAACCGAAAAATCGCATTTTTCCGCCAAAACCGAGAAATCGCATTTTCCCGCCAAAATCGAGAAATCGCGTTTTCCCGCCAAAACCGAGAAATCGCGTTTTCCCGCCAAAATCGAGAAATCGCGTTTTCCGCCAAAACCGAGAAATTGCGTTTTCCCGCCAAAACCGAGAAATCGCGTTTTCCCGCCAAAATCGAGAAATTGCGTTTTTCCGCCAAAACCGAGAAATCGCGTTTTCCCGCCAAAACCGAGAAATCGCGTTTTCCCGCCAAAACCGAGAAATCGCGTTATCCCGCCAAAACCGAGAAATCGCGTTTTCCCGCCAAAACGAGAAATCGTGTTTTCCCGCCAAAACCGAGAAATCGCGTTTTCCTGCCAAAACCGAGAAATCGTGTTTTCCTGCCAAAACCGAGAAATCGCGTTTTCCCGCCAAAACGAGAAATCGCGTTTTCCCGCCAAAACCGAGAAATCGCGTTTTCCCGCCAAAACCGAGAAATCGCGTTTTCCCGCCAAAACCGAGAAATCGCGTTTTCCCGCCAAAACCGAGAAATCGCGTTTTCCCGCCAAAATCGAGAAATCGCGTTTTCCCGCCAAAACCGAGAAATCGCGTTTTCCCGCCAAAACCGAGAAATCGCGTTTTCCCGCCAAAACCGAGAAATCGCGTTTTCCCGCCAAAACCGAGAAATCGCGTTTTCCCGCCAAAACCGTGAAATCGCGTTTTCCCGCCAAAACCGTGAAAAGAAGTTTTTCTGCCAAAATTGAAAAATTAAGTTTTTCCGCCAAAATTGAAAAATCACGTTTTCCGCAAAAACAGAGAAAATAAATTTTCCCTCCAAAACCGAGAAAATAAGTTTCTCCGCCAAACGCGAAAATTCACGTTTTCCCACCAAAACTGAAAAATTAAGTTTTCCCGCCAAAACGAAAAAAAAATCACGTTTTTCTGTCAAAACAAAAAAAATCATGTTTTCCCGTCAAAACCGAGAAATTAAGTTTTTCCGCAAAAAACAAAAAAATCATGTTTTTCCGTCAAAACCGAAAAAATATGTTTTCCCGCCAAAATAAAAATTATATTTTTTCCGGTAAAACTGAGAAATTAAATTTTCTCACCAAAAACAAGAAATTAAGTTTTTCCGCCAAAACCAAAAAATTAAGCTTTCCCGCCAAGATTGAAAAATGTTATTTTTTATCAATCTCGTAAAATTTTAATTTTTTGTTGAAAATGTGTTTTTTCACTAAATTTGTAAAACTATATTTTTTGTCAAAATCATAAATGTATATTTTTAGGAGGTCCATGGACACTCATTGTCCATTTAGTCTTCACCCAATTGGACCATGGACCAATTGGTCTTTTCTCCAGTTGGACCATTTATTAATTGGGCACGTCCATAGTCCGCCCAAAATGAATTGGACTGGGCAAACCCATGGACAGCCCCCGCCCATTTGACACCTCTAGTCGTCAACTCCTCCTCCATCACATTTGGTCTCTCCAACAAAGTTTCCATCGTCAGAAAGAAGAGAACCAAGCAACAAAACCAAAGACATCTCTCCTCTCTCCTCTCTCCTCTCACTTGCCCACACGTGTCCACTAAGAACCGTATCTTCTTTCTCCTAATTAAGAATCGTGCCTTAAGTTAATTGTATTTTTCTTTTCTTTTTAAATTAAAATTAGATTAAGAGGCCCATTAAGAACATGCGATAATCCTGCTCTTAGGTCATAAACTTACACTGATTCAATAAGTAAACCGATCAGTTTAATTATTAGTAGTTTATTAGTAACACGAAGTCACAAAGAATAAACCAACGATAGACCGAATCATCAAACTGTACCGGAAGCGCGTGGATTTAACTCTCTTAGTTTCCCGCTACATTTTCTCTGTTGATAAGAGGGAAACAGACAGAAAAGCTCCAGATTTTGCTCAGCACAATCGAATCTCTATCTCCATGAACACCTCTCGAGATCTCGCACTCGTCTCTACTTCTGCAATTCTCGGCGCGTTGATCTCAGCTCTTGCGTTTCGCTTCTTCTCACCAAACCCTAAACCCACCCGAAGAGCTGCTTCCACCGAAATCTCCGCGATTTCCAGAAGATTCCCAGCTCTCGATCCTTACAGCCCTTTGAAACGAATTGGGTTTGTCTTTAAATTGTTTTCTGAGAGCTCAAAATCACTTTTTATAGCTAAAGCTTTCAACTTTATCTCCAGCTGGTGAAGAAGAAGATGATACACTTTGTTTGTTATTTGATTTTCGTGAAGGTACTTATCGTGGGATGATTATTTTATGGCGATTGCATTTCTTTCAGCTGAAAGATCAAAGGATCCTAACAGACAGGTAATGTTTTTTTTTGTAGTTTTCGATTGAGATTCAATTTAGTTTCTATAAAGGGGGTAGAATATGTTTGCTTTAGTGCATTTGACCCTCTGAGTTGATATTTATAGCCTCAGGTGCAAGTTAAGTTTTGCAGCTTGATGCTGCCTTTCTTATATTTAGTTGTGTATCAGAAGATTGTGGTTATATGTTATCATCGTTTAGAGGTCTTTTGTGGATAGAGACTCCATCTTCAGATACCACACTGGCTGATTGTATGGATCTTAAGGTCTGAAAGGTTTACAAATTAGATATGTTATACAATGGCTTCCTTTTGTGACAGTTTTATATCCCTTTTCTTATGGATCATATTATGCAAAAAAAAGGGGTTGGATCTCTTGTCCATTCTCATTTTTAGATGTTGGAAATATTCAAAATTGACTATGTTTTGCCATTCTTATGCTTTGGCAGGTCGGTGCGTGTTTGGTGAGCCAAAATGGTGTAATTCTTGGTAAGATTGATGGATCACACTTTCTATTTTTGATATGTTTTTGAACAGTTATATAATATGAGTTCTGTAGAGATTGACATATAGTTAAAAAGACGAGTAAAGAACTTTCATCTCTTACTTATTTTAGGGATTGGCTATAATGGTTTTCCAAGAGGTTGCTCGGATGACAGACTTCCATGGGCCAAGGTATGACAAACGCCAGCCTTGTCACAAAATTGACGTATTTGAGTTACTATTGAAGTTAGGTTCAAGTAGTCACTAAACTAAAGAATAAGGTTAAAAAGAGGACGTACTGGTAGAAAATGAATGTCTAGAGAAGAGCAAAGTATTTTTTCCACTAGACATTTTCTTAATTTTTTTGCTGCCAAATTTCAGAAATCCAAAACTGGGGACCCATTGGAAACAAAGTACCCGTAAGTACTAATCAAATGATGCAAACTACGGATGTTACATATCCTCTTCCCTTTTGTTCATTACTTAATTATGATGTTGGTTTTTTGTAGATATGTTTGTCACGCTGAAGTCAATGCCATACTAAACACAAACCACGCATCTGCTGCTGGACAGGTTAATTTCCTTAAACATTGTTTTCTTCCTTGAGCGAAAAGATCAAAACTTTTTTTGAGTATTCTAAGCAACATCTATTTAGTTGAAAATGCTATCTATTTGATATAGAAAACCAAAGGCTCTCAGCTGCAAAGAGAGTTAAACGAGGAGCCAAATACAGTTTATGTTCCAAAGATTTGTGTGTGGATAGTTTATATAAGTTCGTTTGTTTTCCTCAAACCTTTTGCAGAAGCTTTATGTGACGATGTTCCCTTGCAATGAATGTGCAAAGATTATTATACAGGTTTGTTCTTCAAACCATTCTTGCTGATTTGTCAAATCTGGATCCTAATAAAGTACTGTAGCAATTTATATTGTTAATGTCTTCATATAACCGGTTATTTTGGTATCAAACATCAAAACCCGAGTGATCTGTTTAGACCTGTTAACTTAATACAAGTAGCTTATTACAATCACATGGACTTGCTTCATTTTGGGTTTCATTTTGGCAGTCTGGTGTTGCTGAGGTAATCTATTTTGTGGAAAAGAGATTGAATGACTCAGATGTTGCCTATGTAGCATCTCACAAGCTCTTAGCCATGGCCAACATCAAAGTAAAGTCCCTTAGATAAGTTGATGAGCGTACACTAGAATGATTGTTTTGAGGGGTCTCATATTGGTATCTAACTGTGACTGAAAGAAATTTTCAGGTCAGGAAACATCAACCGGAGATGGATCAGATCTTGATCAAGTTTGAAGAAGACCTACTATGAGACTCTTTGAGATTATTGTATTCAGACATTCACTCAGAGACTCTTTCTTCATTTATTATTTCTGTTAGAACGTTTAAACACAATCTCACGAACTTTCGCACAAACAGACAGAGAAGCATTACGAAACCAAAGACAAATTTACACGAGAGCATTTCTTAGACTCGGTAGTTTTGAGGTAGAGGCATAACACCGTCAAAGAAATCACCAAAATAGCCAGGTGGCTCATGTACAAGTCTTCCAATGATGTCTCTGAGAGTGATGAGTCCTTCAAGATTACCTGAATCATCCACCACATAGATCCTGTGTATCTTCTCGGCGTCTAGCATCAAAATCAGTTCCTTCAGCGTATGGTTCTTAGTGCAAGCGATGACACCACTCAGGATAGGTGCTGATGTATCCCCATGCTTCTCCAGATGCTCTCTAACCGCTACTAAGAAGTTCTTCGTTGTGATTGACCTAAAAAAAGATCAAGAGAAAGCATTGAAGATTGACCAACGCTGCGAACATGTAATATACTATAAGGATTTATGATGTATTAACCTGTAGTCATGGTAGATCTCTGGTGCAGTGAGGAGAAAGTGAACATCTCTAAGGCTAATGTTGCCTACTGGCTTCTCAGTTTTTCTTTCAATAACGGGTATGCCTCCTATTCTCTTTCTCCTCATCAGCTTGAACGCCTGGAGAACTGGTTCATCTTCATAAATCTGAAACAGAAAGGGTGATATGTTTAGGAAAAAAAAAGAACTCAATGGAGCTATAAGTAAAGATTACAAGCTGACCTTTATGATATGATCCTTCGACATAATGGGAAGACCAACTTCAGAGAGGGTTTTGATTCCCCAGTCCTCAAACCAGTGAAGCCCCACGCATTCTGCTAGCATATGGATAACTCCTGACTGTGTGATTATGTTCTCGATCTTTGCTTCCCCTAGATCAACCACTGGGATGCTCTTCATTTTGTACTTAGAAAGAAGCAACAACATGGTTAAGAAGGAGTTCTCTTTCTGCAGAGCAAGGAAGGGTGCCCATCTGAATGTTCCAGAGATATCTCGAACCTGTCAAAGAGAATATTAACGCTGATCAGGAAAAAGAAACACTATGAAAAGTGATAGACTTGTGGGTTACTTCACCTTGGTGTTCTTGTATAGCTCTGAAGAAGTAAGAACCTCAAAGAAATTTCCAGAAGTTACAGCTGAATCTCCATTATCCAGGATATCAGCTGTGAAGTCATGAGAAACTCCATTTGAACCTGCAACGGCAGGGCTCCTTGGAGATGTTGGGTCCAACTGTTTTTTAATAAAGTAGACAAGTAAAGCAAAGACATGAACTTTTAGTTCACTCGGTACCACAATCTAACTGACAACAGGTCACCTCTTGTATTTTCATGAAGAAGGTTAGAAGAAACAATGACCTGATGCAAAAGCCAGACAACAATGCCTGGAAACTCCACAATACCGATGTAACGGTCAATCCAGCTGGCGTCTTCAGGAGCGTCAACATCTACAACAGGAGCGCTCAAGACCTTGAGTTTCGAGAGTGTCTGAACAGCTTCAGCCAAACTTGTGTCTGATCTTAACTCGATGTCTACACAGGAAAACCCAAAATAGATATTGGCACAAGTATAAGACAGAAGAACTGAAACAACTTCTCTAAAGATCATGAGACCCATCAATAAACATCATTATGTACGTGATCTCATCTCGAATTCCAGGATCAATCTCCATAGTTCCCATAGACCAAATCTAACTTTCATACACGATGATGATCACATATCTAAGGAACTGCTACACATGAAAAATCTAGATACGTCTCTATAATCAGTTCTGGCCCAAACTCAAATCAAAGCTGACACAAACACTACTGAAACCCATAAAAGTTGACCAAGTCCAAGTAAAGATCAGCTAATGATCAAAGCATACCTTGTGAGTCAGAGGAGAGAGGGAAAGCAGAGACAGGGATGCTCTCGAAGCAAGCGTTGAGCTTCTCGTTAGGACTGAGCTGTGGCTTCTGCTCATCCCATAGATCTTCCACACGCATCCCAAGTTTAGCTTCCGGGCTCGACACGTCACTTCGATGCCCTAAACTCTCGTTCCTCACTATCTTTATCTCCGGCACACTCGCCATCTTTTCCACAGTGTAAAGGTACCGTCTTTTCTCTCCGGCAACACCAAATGATAACAAAGATCCTCTCTTTTGATCCTTTCTACAAATGGGTTGTCTTTATCTTTGAACTGTAATAGAGATTGAAGTATACCCATTACGATCGAGACACCATAGTATAGTTCTCGAAAGCTTAGAAAGGACCCAGTTGTCTTAACTCTTTTGAATAATACTCCTTATGTTTTAATTTTATCAAACTAGCCCTCAAAATTTCTATTGGATCATAAAGATGCGGGCTTTTGTGAAACAAAATGAAATTATTGGGTGTAAATTGTAATTTGATTTCTCGTTGTTTTCTAGTCGTTATTGTACTCATCCTTCAAGTCGACTCAAGATCTGAGTCGTTGAATTGGACATTGTCACACGTGGAAGAATGAACCTGTATCGTTTTTGGTATTGGTCGTGATAGCGGAAAGCGATGGTTTTAATAATGTGTCTCCAGTCATGCTTATCTGTATCGTCATCATCATCAGTGTCCGCGCCAAATATTTTATTTACTTGTTTGGGTTTAGATTATTATGCCGACCTGTTTTCTTTGTCAACATGTACAATAAGGATAACTACATTCTATTCATTTAATTAACACTTTTTCTTGTTTCTTACCAAGAGCTCTATATATATTATTTGTTTTGCGAAATAGTGTTTTTCTCAAATGGTTGTATTCCATCTACAATATAAAAAAAATTTCACAATTTTTTAAAAAAATAAGTAAAATTTAGTATAGTTTTTGCTAACAACTCTAATATTTTATTTAAACCTACAATATTTAGATTTTATTTTTAATTAAAAATTATATCCACTCTAAAGTAACTAAAATTTTTTAAAACACAACTTAAAACATATTTTATAACAATGAATTTCAAAATGTTTATTGAATAACAAGTTTAATAATACTATTTTTTAGAAATATATATTTTCATAATAATGACTTAATTATTTAATATTTAATACTCATCCTCAAAAAGTGCTTCACACAAAAATTTGTACCATATTTAAATAAATAAATAATTTATCTGATAGAGTTAGATTAATGGAAATAATGGTGAAAAAGCCTTACAATAACATAGGGTATAATACAAGCCAAAGTAAATTAGTATCAACGTCCGACCTTAGCTCAGTTGGTAGAGCGGAAGACTGTAGTCTGTGACAGCAAATCTTTAGGTCGCTGGTTCGATTCCGGCAGGTCGGATTTTTTTGTTTTCTTTAAATTATGCATGCTTGGTCAACAAATCAATTAGTACACCATTTGTTGAACCCAATATAAAGCCCAATGTGGAGACTGTGATATAAACAAAACGACCTAACAATTATTGGACGGCCCATCTAGTTGTAACTATTAAAACTTGCGATCTCTTCTCCAAATACGTTTCGTCTTCTCTTTCCCCTTACATAGTTAACACTAGGCCTGGGTATTCGGATTCAGATCTGAGTCTTTCATATCAACTCATATCTTAAATATTTAGATTTGATAAGGTAATTAAAATTTATCGGTTCGGGTTGGATTCAAATTTTCTCGAATTCGGATCGGATCTTAGATAATTAGATTCAATATAATATTTAAAAAAATTTAGTTCGGATTCAGATTGGATTTAGTTCGGGTCTTGTCCAAAAATTACCCAAAAACATACTAAATAGAATTTGATAATATTTAAAATTCTTAAAAATATCTAAAATATCTAAAATATCCAAAATATGATCTAAAAACATAAAAAATATCCAAAATTTATTCGATTACTTGAATTATATTTTTAAAATTTTAAAATTCTATATAAAACCCAAAACTATATAAAAAACAAACCTGAAACTTTTTTTAAAAAAAATTAGTACCAAAATATACTAAAACACCCTTGTATACTTAATATATACTAAAAATTCAAATATTTCGGATATTCTATCGAGTCATGGATTCGGGTTAGATCGGGTCCAAAATTCACGGGTTTCCAAAACAAGACCTAATGGGATAAAATAACATTATTATACCCAATCAAACTAATTTTTTCGGATCGGTTCCGATTCGAGTTTTTGGGTTTGGGTAAATTATCTTGGCTTAGTTAACACTCAATAGTAGTATAGTATTCTATCATTTTATTTTTATTTCGTTTGTTTTTTTAATTTTATCATTTTATTTCGTTTGTTTTTTTAATTTTATCATTTTATTTCGTTTGTTTTTTAATTTTATCATTTTATTTCTTTTCAATCAAACTCCATATGCATTAAACTGTTCCCAAAAGGTTAGACTGATCTAGCCAACATCAGTTCGCTATATCTATCTATAATTTATGAATTATCTTAAAGTACGAGTTTTGGAAGTACAGATTCAAAATAAAAAAATGGAGAGGTGGCCAGGTGGGAGTCGTGGCTACTTTGATATAATTGGTAGGGGTGGGCACGGATCGAATATCCGGGTTTTTTAAGGTATTTGTGATTTGCTTCGTATGTTACGGATATCTGATTTTAGTATTTGCTTTGCTTCGGAAAAATACGGATATCCGGAAAAACGGATATCCGGAAAATAAACAGATATTTGCGGATATTTACGAATACTTACGAATATCTCATCCATTACAAATAATCTTAAAAATTTGATATAAATTTAGTTTGTAAAATATTTTTTACATGATATATAAAATAAAAAATAAAGAAGTAGTGAATTTACATATTTTATAAATTTTTTAAGTTAAGTTAACAATTATAATAACACAAATCTTATGATTTTTTTTTATAATTTTCATAACTTTTCTCTTCTTTTATCTAATAATTTTATATAAGTAATAATGTGAATATAATTAGTCAAATCATAAGCTATAATAATAATTTTATACATTTAAAATTTTAAATATAATCAGAATATATATGTATTTATATATTTCCGGATCGGATCGGATATCCGCTTTCCGAAATTTTAATATTTGTGATTTGCTTCGATTTTAACGGATATTGATTTTTAGTATTTGCTTTGATTCGAAAGTTTACGGATATCCGGAATTTTCGGATCGAATCGAGACGAATAACGAATCAAATCAAATTTAACGAATAAAATGCCCAGGCCTAATAATTGGAGCAAAGAAAGAGTTATTGCCCTAATTAGTAGCATGTGACTCATACTGGTGTACCAATGAGATTACAATCCCCACACGTGGCGCAAACCCATTTTGCCATTTTTCCAAGTTAGGATTCTTGATTCTTGAGACTCTTTACGTCTTTCAAGACGAACCTAATTCTTCTCTTCACGCTAACTCTTTAAACTCCCAAATATCTAGCTATAGTTGCCGGACTTTCACTCGTAGAACATGCATTCTCTCAGAGAGAGATCTCCATTGGTTTCATTAAAAAATAACAAAAAAAAATTTTTTTGCAGATGGTGGTATTTGTTACAAAAACTGTTGGCCGGAATGTGTATTACTGTAGCGGATGGTGGATACTAATAAATAAATTATTCAATTAGGTATCAAAGCAGCAGGTGAGAATGTGAGATTCAAAACGTAATCAATGTTTTTCCTTTCAATGTCTTTAAAAAGCATGTATTATCTATACTATAATACTATAATAAAAGGGCAATATGCTCCAAGGAGAAAGTGTCCACGTCAGCATAGAAATTCCAGCCAATAAAAATAATTCGTTTTGCCATGTCATCTCAACTAACTTAAAAATGAAAAGTTGGGCTTATTCAAATTGTTATGAGGCCCTTCTAATTTAAATATCCTCCCTTTTTTGTGTCGGCAATATCCTCCCCCTTTAATTCATTAGTTTTAGCCGAAGTCAAGTGATCAACGTATCAGTGTTCAGTCTAGCCATAAAAGACCTTCATCCACCATTCAGATGCATTTAATGTTTTAATTCTTAATCAAAAACTGACGACCTCCTCTTCAACTTCTATCCATATCTCTACATATAAATTGATAGCCACTTATCAAATTCGATTATTCTCCAAACCGAAATCCAGAAATCCCTAGCTCCACCGGAACATGGCTACGAAGAAAACCTCCAAAACAGCCGGCAAAATCTCATCATGTTTATTCTTCGATGAAAGGTAAATTATTCTAACAATATTCTTTGTTGTTTCTGTATACACTTTTATGTTTGTGGCTTGGAGATAAGCAAAGCTATGTTTGGTGAACAGAGACCAGTTGAAGCTTTTTCCTGGAGAGTTGGTGCAATTTGAGAACCGTTCAAGGGATCCTCATTATCACAGCCTGATTCGCTTCTTTCAAAGGTTTAAACATGCTCTTCTCACTTTGGCCACCAATGGAAATATGCATCTATTCTTTGAGTATATGCCTTTTCATTAGTTTTACACCCCATTGACGTATTCAGAATCCATAGTGCACTAGCTGGTGAAATTTTTTCATTCTACATATATATGTATTGTCATTCAGATTGCTGAAATTTGGTCCTATTTGACTCTCTATACGTGTTTTTGTTTACTTCAAGATTCTTGCCATGATACTTTGCAATACCTTTCACGAGGAAGATGATTCTTGGGTACACAAGCGTAATCTTTATATGTCTTATGTAGAATGATTTTAAGAGGTTGGCGTTGTTTAACGTTTGGAGTTTCACAATGTGAAACAAGGCTTGAAGAATATTATCGGGTCGTCGTCGCAAATGTGGCGGCTTTTGACTTTTTTTTTGGTATACAGCCATTATGATTGTTGGATCTACTAAACGCCTTAACTTATCTGATCGTTTGGACCGTCTCCATGTAGACCCCACATGGGTTAGTTCGACCATTCGACGAGACTGAGTACTCAAGTTGTGCTATTGGAGCTAGGTTTTCTGTTGATGCTGCTATGGTTCGTCCTTTAGTTGGAAATGCATTGGCTCAAATCCTACATAATCCTGAATCTGTCACGGCTGGTGTGGTAATCATGTTTGTGTCGAGCTTGCAGTTAGTTTTCATTGTTCTTGCCACGCTTCCGCGGTTAGATCATAGTCTGCTTCATTACAGATGCAAAGGTAACAAAATCAAATATCTGTTTTGTGTCCACTTCGGAGTTAGTGTCATGATCAAGTTTCTTTGTTTTCTTTGTCTGATAAAATTTTTGAAAATTTGTAAGCAGAGAATGTACGAGGAAGCTATAGACAAGTAGCAAAGGATGCCGTCATAAGCATAAAAACAGTTGCTTCATTCTACAGAGAGGAGGAAGTTATGAAAATATATAAGAAGAAATCTGAAGGTTCTATGAAAACAGGAATTCCTCAAGGCATAGGTAGTGGTATTAATTTTGTAGTTACTTTCATTATCCTCTTAGCTTCTTAAGCAGCCAGTTTGTATGCAAGTTTTGATATTGCATCGTATCATATCTTGAAAATTTTGTTCTTTGTTTTTCACTCTGTTTCAAATAGTAGTTTTCGTTCGAGAGAGCGGAAGCGGGAAGACCAGAGAAATTGCGCAGCTGCAGAGGTTTTACGATCCTGGTCAGGTCAAATTAATTTTGACTGGAGCTGATAAAGACTTTTCAGATGAAATGGCTAAGGCAAGAAACCGGGCTGGTGAGCCAATAGCCGATTATGTGTAGTGAAACTATTAGAGAAAACATTGCTTATGGAAGAGGACAAGATGCTTCTCAAACCTATAATATATATATATATATATATATATATATATATATATATATATATATATATATATATATATATATATATATATATATATATATATATATGCAACTGAGTTATTTGACGCTCATGGCTTCATTAGTTGACTACAACTGACATCTTTAACGACACCTGATGGAATTTTCATCCATGATTTCCATATTCGTACAATAGTGGGAGAAGGAAGAGTTCAATTATCAGGCGGGTAGAAGTAGAGAGTGGCCTTATCCAGAGCAATTTTTGAAGATCCTCTGGTGTTCCTGCTGGATGAAGCAACTATTACTATGGAGCCTTAGTCAAAGCATGTCGTTCAAGAAGCATGGGACCGGCTATGGTTAACCGAACCACTGGGGTGGTGGCACATCGGTTACCAACATTAAGAACACATGTGTAATTGATGTGGTTAAGAATGGTGCATTGTGGAGAAGAGCAAAAGACTTTGCTTGATAAAAAAAAGGTCTCCCTGCTTCTTTAAGTACATCTTCATCTGAGTGTTTCTACGTGAACATTTTTTAAAAGATTACATTCCATTTGTGAGCAATATGGGTTTGACAACAAAACTATTACAATATCTGGATTCAATATGAATGTTTGAGCTCCAAGAATGATATCGGCTTTTGCATAATGCAAAATTATATAGAAAACACAAAAATGTAGAGTTATGACAATATTCCTCTTTGGGAAATTAAATAAAATATAAAACTAAACTAAAAGTATATAAACAAAAAGTCAAACATTAAAGATCAATAAATTAACAAAATGGCCAAAACTTAAAAGTTAAATCCAAAAATATAAATTAGTCTTATATCAATTTCATGTATTTAAAAGAACAGTTTTCAATCTATAATATTCAAAATTTGAAGATATAAACTATTGAAAATGTTCCCACAAAAATCTATAACCATCAATCATAATATATCACTATTTTAATTTAATAATTTTTAAAAATGTCAATAATTCCTGAAAAGATTAAAAATGGAAACAAATATAAATTAAAGTAAACTAAGAAAAAAATAAAAACAAATTACTTGGTATCCATACAAAATATTTATAAATCATACATAAAAATAAATAAGAATATTTCTTATAAGTACTTTTTCTAATACATTATTCAATGAATTAAAACAATATTAAAAAACAAAATTATAAGTTGAGGTTATATAACTTGAGAAGTTTCACACATAACTTAAAAATACTAATAAAATTATGTAAGATCAGCATCCAATTTGATTAAGTTTTCCAAAAAATACTTATTTCAAAAAAAATTAAAATTAATATCAAATAAGATAAATTAAAAAAGGAAAATAAACGGAAAAATATAAAATAAGATAGAATGACAAACTAAAAATGTTTAAAAAGATTTAAATTGATATATATATATACTAAATATTTGGAAAGTTAACATAAAATATATTAAAAAATATATGTCTTAAAATGCAAGATTTTATATAATGCAAGACCTTTGAAAGATATCACTATATGAACTTAAAGTATCTAACAATTAAATTTACATATATGCTAACTCACTGAAAATTAACATTAAATGGTTTAAGAAAACATAAATATTATGTCCACAAAATTTCTTTATGATAGGTGATACGAGAATCATATCTTAAAAAATTAATAAAAATATTAAATTAACAAAAGAAAAAAATATATGTAAAAAAGATAAAGTAAATTATGACTTCAGAAATGTAAATCTAACCAATCATGTTTATACAATTAAAATACACATCAAAATAAGTAACTAAGCTAACAAAGGAAACATATCCTTCTAATAAATTTAACTTAACTCTTTGGAAATTTAATATTAACCATAAATACTTCGAAAAATTGTTTCCAAAAATATGTCTAAAATCTAAGTATACACAATTATATATATCAAAATAAAATAATTAATTAATATGAAAATAGCTAACATAATAAAAAAAATTAACAGAAAATTAATGTGATTATGGATACACCTTATATCCACAAAACATGTTGCAAGACTGACAGTAGGCATTACAATTATTTAGTAATGGCATTCAAATGCTCCAACCATGTTTCAGAGTTTGATGAACTCGGTATTTTAAACCTTATATGCGACAATATATTCTCACATTTTCATGACACTTTGATATATAACTCATCACCAGAAAACATGTGGAACATCTAATTTGCGACTTTGAAGTAATGAGAGAGAATTTTTGTATGCTAAGAGAAGTACATATGTTTTTGCTACGGAGAGCGTGGACTATTGAGGGTATTATGTTGATTTTGAGGAATATCCACATATTCAATTAAAGTTAAAGCAATTGCTTGATGGCATAATTCTATTATTCTCAAGCAACTACATGGATTTCTAGGCTTGGCACACTATTATAGATGTTTTATGAAGTGTTTCACACGTTTTTGTGATAAGTTTCACAAGAATTTTATCTTCCAAAATCAATTGAAAATCAATTAGAAAAGTTAAAGTAACAAACAAAAAACACAAAAATAACTGGTACAATATCTTTCTGAAAGTTCCACATAAAAATTTTAACTAACAAAAAAACATATATTATGTCTTACGAACTGTGAAACGTTCCAAAGATTTTGACAAACTTTTTTTTTATCATCCAATTAGGGATAGTTACCTGGATTTTAGATAAACATGAAAAGTTGAAAGATAATAATAGCTAAAAGACTGATGTTCAGACTTTTAAAATGTCAAAACATTTTTTATTAAATTATAGTTCTACACATAAATCATATTTCTAAAACATGTGAAAGAA